>MU716653.1:13198-93443 GCA_026770625.1 Nicotiana glauca | reverse complement strand
AAAATAACTACCCATTCTGTGACGAATCGGCTCGTTGTCACGTGAGTTACTGCCCCGTTTTTCCCTTATTGTATTGCTTCATGTTTCTATATCAGTATTAGAGTCTATCGGGTGCAATTGAATTGGTTCTGGTTGAAATAAGGCATATAGCCTCTTAGAAGGGAGTTTGTTTCAGAAAGGTCAACCAGAAGTTGACTATGTGGTTAGAGGGCTCAGATGTGAATTCCGGTAGTTCGGTAAGCTTCGGGGGATGATTTGTGACTTAGGAGAGCGATCAGAATTAAATTTGGAGGCCCGGTGTAGAAATAGACTTGAATTGGCGAAGTTGAAATTTTGGCGGAATCCGGTTGATAGGCGAGATTTTGATCCGGGAGTCAGAATGGAATTCTGAGAGTTGCAGTAGCTTCGTTAGGTGATTTTGGATATGTCTGCAAATTTTCAGGTCATTCGGACGTCGTTTGTTCGAGTTTTTGATCGAATATTAGTTTCGGAAGTTATAGTTGAAACTTAGGCTTGAATCCATCATGATTTGGTGATTTTTGTGTTTAAGGACGTGTTTTTATGATTGGACAAG
Organism: Nicotiana glauca; assembly: GCA_026770625.1. Lineage (NCBI taxonomy): Eukaryota > Viridiplantae > Streptophyta > Magnoliopsida > Solanales > Solanaceae > Nicotiana > Nicotiana glauca. Next base: position 92,869 of record MU716653.1, on the reverse strand, counting down.
TTCGTATGGTGTTTTAGAATGGGTTGGTATTTTTGGTTGGGGTCCTGGTGGCCTCGGGATGGTTTCGGGCAGTTAATCGGGCATTTCGAAGTGTTGTATCAGGTCTGTTGGGAAGCCTTCTGTTGTTTCCGCATCTGCGGTGGGTGAGCCGCTTAAACGGTCCCGCAGATGCGGCTCTGTGATAGCAAAAGTGGCCCTAGGTGGCCTGGGTATTTCCGCAAAAGCGGACCTTGTTTACGCAGGAGCGGGCTCCGCAGAAACGAAAAATTATCCGCAGGTGCGAAGTTTTGTTAGTTCAGCAAGTTCAGCGGAAACGGAAATTATCTTCGCAAAAGTGGGAAAATGATCGCAGAAGAGAAATGGCGATGGCTTGGGAGGTTCCGCAGAAGCGCTACATTTTCCGCATAGGCGAGTTCGCAGAAGCGGACTATTAACCGCAGAAGCAGTTTTGGATGAGTTGAGGTGAAGCCGCAGAAGCGGACAGTTTCCACAGAAGCAGAAGTCGCATAAGCGACAATTTCTTCGCAGAAGCGAAAAATGCTGAGTGTTTAATGAAACAGTGGGTTTCAATTTTCAGAAGTTAGAAAACATTATGGAACTTCGGGAGAGGCGATTTTGGGCGATAATTGGGAGATATCGAAGGGATTCCATCAGGTATGAACTTGTAGCTTCAAATAATGTTGTTATGGTATAAAAACAAGGATTAAACACTGATAATTCAAGGAATTTAGGGGTAACAATGGTGGTTAGGGCTTGAAGCCTAAGAAAGACTAAATTGATGATTTGAAGGGGCTATTGGACTCCGATTCTTGTGTAATTGATATGTACGGACTAGTGGTGAGACGAGAATTCTGAAAATGTGGATTTCGTAATTTTTCAAGAAGTGGGCCCGGGGCTCGGGTTTTGCCAACTTCGTATTTTTGGGTGTTTTTCGAGTTATTTCGATTGGGTTATGTTCGATTAGCCTATTTTGATATATTCCTATTGGTTTTGATCAGATTTGGCACTCGTGGAGGTTGATTCAAGAGGGAAAGGCATAGCAGACTAGTCTCGGAGCCGGTTCGAGGTGAGTAATAGATGTGGATGATGACCTGAGGATTTGAAACCCCGGTATATCACACTGTGACGTTGTACTGAGGCGAGACACGTACTCTACGGTGAGTGCAGGGTCGATTTTGATTGGGGACTATGGCTTAGTCCGACCGAATGGTATTGTACTATGTTGTTAGCTAAAAACGGAGCTGGTAAACCTCCTACTTGGATGGTTATGGACGTATTTGGGCTACGTGCCGGTTATTTGGATCCCGTTAGGATCGTTATCACTATTTCTATGATTTATAGCATGTTTTCATGATATCAGTCCTGAGCTAAACACTGTCTAAATATGATTTTCAAATTCTAAGATTTTGAACACCTAATTCTATAATTACTATTAAACGAAACTAGAAATGGTAAGTTATTTGTGCCTGTGAGGCTTGCATGCATATAGCTGGACTGATAGTGGATCGGGCTGCGCACCGCAGGATATGTTACTATGATATTGCGCTTGGGCTGTAGGAGCCCCTACGGAGTCTGAACCCCCACAGTGAGCGCGGGTACCCAAATGGATCGGGCTACGCGTCGTAGCGGTCATGTGCATTGCATTGCATTCATGCATTGATATACTTATCTGCTTTAACTATTTCTATTAGCTGTTATTACACTGTTAAACATGTAGGAGTACGGTTCTTAGCTTTACTTTGTGCTATATTTTGGGATTCTTACTGTCAGACATTATACATGTCTATTACCACTGAGTTGGAAGTACTCACTTTACTCCCTGCACCTTTAGTGCAGATCCAGGTACTTCAGGGCAGAGTTGATCTTTAGCTGCTTTTCAGAGTATATTCCGGAGCTTGTCGAGGTAGCTGCCTGGCGTCCGCAGGACCCGACTCCTCTATTATTTCTGTGTTTTGATATATTTCGCGTACTCAGATTATTATATATTTCAGTATTTCTATCACGCTATTCTGGTAGAGGCTCTTGACTTGTGATCCCTAGATCTGTGGGAGGATGTTTGCACTGGTTATTTGGTTATTTTCTATAAACTTGCTAAATTTTAGATAAATTCGTCGCTGTTAATGATTTTTGAAATAAGGAATGTGAGCTTGCAGCTCGATAATGTGTGTGATAGGTCGGGCTTGCCTAGCAATGTGCTGGGCGCCATCACGACCGGGTTTGGGGTCGTGACAAGTTGGTATCAGAGCCTAGGTTACTAGGCCTCATGAGTCTTGAGCCGGTTAGTAGAGTCTCGCGGATCGGTACGGAGACGTCCGTATTTATCCTCGAGAGGCTGCAGAACCTTTAGGAAAACTTCACTTTCTTGGAATTCTTATCGTGCGTACTTGAATCAGCTTGAGATGTAACTTTTGAAATCCCTTCCACACGTCTGTATGCGCACATGAGCGCTCGGTATTATAAGTACCCTGATGGCTTGTGATTCCCCGATCGAGGGGAGAGATGTGATCTCGTGAGTTCGATATTGGGCCAGTCTGGAGGACTTGAGGCTAGATCTTTGCCTAAGTCTTGAGCACCGAGGTGCTGATTGTGTGAGCAAGTGTTCTGAACTTATATGTTCGGTATTGTCGCTGCTAGCCGGAATGGCGGTTTGGTATTCATGTGATGAGATATTATAATATGTCTTGGTAGCGACGAAGGAGTCTGCTGAATGATAGATGAGCTGGTAGTGTTCGATTCCTATGGTAATCTGTTGTGTAGCCCCGAGTTATGGGCGCGTGAAGAATATTTTCGTGTCTCCTAGTTGGGAAGTGAAATACATTATGTGTGGCAGTATGAGTTCAGACTCAGGAAGACCAAATGGCTGTGTTATGTGTATGATGGTGGAAGGTGTGCTGAGATACTTAATTAAGGCGAAATAGGTGGGATATCTCCTGCGGAGGGTCCTTAAGTAGTATGATCCTTATGTGTATATATTAGAATATCTCATGTGTAATTGAAAAGGTATTTTCTATGTGTTATGATTCGAATAGGTGCAACGCATGTCCATGTATCAATTTGGATAATATAATACATGTAGTATTGAGATTAATGTTGTTGATATACATTGTGATGCTTTGTCCAGTTGTGGACGTGTTGTTAGGATGGTTTTGGTGATTCTTTGGCAGGTGGATAGGCTCAATTATAAAGGAAACTCTGCCGAAATTTTTGAAAAACTTGGGGACTTAGTATAAATTTTGTTGCCTAGAGTGGGCTTAACTGTTGTGGAATGAATGAGAGAATTTCAAAAGAGTTATAATACTAGATCATCTGTGTTTTCACAACCTATAAGTGATTTGAGTTTACTCTCACTATAAAATGGTGCCATCATTAGAGTAAAAGTATTATGGGTTATTAAATGTGTCCTGATATTTGGCTGGAGCCAAGTTAGGGAGGTTGCGGTTGATTAGCTGATCGTACGGTTGTGTGCTATGTTGGTTCCTTTTGAGGTATGCTGGCGAATCAGTCCTGGTTGCAGAAAATGAGCCAAGGATGGCACGAGTAAAGCAAAATTTTGATAAAGGTTATATGGTACTTCGTAGATGTGTGAAGACAATAAGAGGTATTGAGCTTTTGTTGATAAAGAATGCCCGTGTATAGAAAAGGAAGATGTTAGTTTGTATTGGAATGAGGTCATATTGTTCGGTGTCAGAGTGCTAATAAGGCAGAGTGGTTCTGTTTGTTAAGTTAGGTAAATTGCAGTTTGAATAAGAGTGAATGACTCTCGTGAATGGTTTTAATGTGTTCAATATTGTACATGTATCAATCAGGTGTCTCAATGTTGTGTATGTGGTCAGAGACTATTTATTCATCGGGGAATGTCGAGACTTGTGGTATTTTATGCTAATTATGGGATTCCATGTATCAGTATTTGGGAAGTAATGGTAACGAATTCTGACTCGCAGGAAGTTCTTCAAGTAAATATTCTGGAACGTGGTATTTTTGGAAAGAATTGAGAGAGTATTCGGTGACCTATGGGTCTTAGACAATGTGGTCTTATGTTCGAGTCTCGTGTGGTAGGCCTAGATTGAGGCATTGTGATGCTACGGCAAGGGAGAAATATCAAGTGGATGATGAATAAAAAGAGACAGTTGATAGAAGGAATGTCTTGATAATAGACCGAATCGGTATAGTAAAGATATGATTAATTCCTTGTATGTGTTCGAAGTAATGGGATTTTACAGGCAATTTGCAGCAATGCTCTTGAGTTTTGACAGCTTTCTCAGCTCAGTTTAGATAGAAGGATTCAGTCCTGGCAGTTTAGCTCGAACAAATAGAGCTGGCAGAGATGTTCTTGTTGGGTTTTACCGTGGTTTGAAGATGAGTATATTTCTTATGGGTATGTGAAGCATGGAGTGTGCAATGAGTTTTCTTCTAAATGGGATCAATGAAAGTTCTTGACTAGCTGAGTGCGTCGATGTCTGCGGCGCGGAAGGGAGATAAAAGTTCTCATATTATCCTAATGTGGTATGGTATATGCGTTATGTTGTGGAGGATTGGGAATTGTGTGTGTAAGGCTCGGTGCAGTTCGATATGGGAAGTCATTAAATTCTTAAGCGGCATGGGCAGCTGCAGTTGATNGATGGCACAGGAGAATTTTAGAATATCTTCGAAGAATGACTGGGAGTTCTCATGTTCAGGCTATATAGTGGTTGTGGATAGTGTGTATTCGTACCGTTAGTGGCTATTGAGATTGGAGGCCCGAGTGGGTCCTTCTTTGTTGGTATGTTAGATTTTGTACATGATGCTAGGATGTAGACTGGTCGTCGCAACGTGGGCTGTTCTATACTATTGTACTATGGGCTATGTCGGAAATGTCATAGGTTGCGTGGCGAGGTGCGTCGGATTATGATACAGCAGAGTGGTTGGTATCCCAAATGATCAGCGGATGGCTGGGAAGGATTGCTTTCCTTAATTGGGCTTTTGTGACGGATGTCAGTATAGAGGTTTCTACCATTGATTCAGTTCCGGTATTGAGGGACTCTTTTTCAAATGCGTTTCTTGTGGCCGGACATGTCACCGGGCGAGATTGTGGATTTCAGTATTGATTTGGTATCGGGCACCGTATCGTCCAATAAGAGTTATAAAAAGTGGAAGGAGCAGCTTCAGGCTTCTTGGCATTGAGTTCGTTGGCAGGCCAATGTGGCTATGTATTCAGATTGAGATGGCTTGGTTGGCCCTGATATATATTGTTGAGGGATAGGTCTAATCTCTCGTTATTGAGCTTATTAGCGATCTGGGAGATCTATGAGATGCTTTTTCTTGGTGCTGTGAGGCGTTATGGTTTTCGAACTGTGGGCACATATAGTGCGGTGCTATGAAGATTCATAGTGGAATTTGAAAGGAAAACCTCAGTTGTGTTTGAGTTTTGTAGCTTACAACGCTATATGTAGATATTGTTAGGCACTCAGTATTTTGTTGTAATGAGCAAATTTGGCTCAATGTGCATCTTCCTATGTGAGATATTTGTGTGGATCGGGTGGCACGCCGCCATAGGTATGTTATCTGGGTCGGGTTGCACGCCGCAACAGTGTAATGTTGAGAATAGTTTTCCATACGTTATTTTGTATGCCTTGCTTCCTGATTTCTGAAGAAAGTCCGTATTAGGTGTTGCTCGGAGAATGTCGCATCGGTTATGTCCTTTCAGGATTTAAGGGTGTATATTACTTGCTTTACCGTGGGTGTGATGGATTGCTTGGTTTCATACTTCGATCTGCGCGTGGCTGTCTATTTTGAGCATAGCGACTTGAGGTACTTCATGTGTAGCAGTATTTGTATAAGATCGTGCATTGTAGCGAGGCTACGTGGAGATTAGACCCTTCGGGGTAGATACAGCTATTCTATTTCTATGATGTGGGGCAGGGTCCCAGCCTTGTGTTGTGATGGTACTGAGGAATTTGAGTTTCAGCTCTTTTGTTTGAATCATTTGTCATGATTTGAGTATGTTCAGACCGCCCATCATTGGTGCGCGGATTATGCAAGTTGTGGCTTAGGCCTGTGATGAGGTGTCATATCACCATAGTGGTGCGTTGAATTCGAGTTGATCGTTGGAGTCATTAATGTATACAAATAGGTGTGATTTCAGCTGATTAGAGGGTCCATATCGAGGTTTGGCCCGAAAATCTGTTGTGGTATTAGTCAACAAGGAAGAGGCTTCAGGAATGGTTGATCTGAGAAATTGATACCGTTTATCGCGTGTTTTATTTATCATTGGAAGTATATAAAAGTGTTGGAATAAGACTTTAGCTAATATGAGGTTCCTATCGGTAATTGAGTATTTTGGGAAACTGCCGTGAATGGAGACTATCGTTTCGAGTTTATTCTGAGTATAGATGTGAAGTTCTGATCTTGTATATGGGTTCGGAAGTGCAATGTGGTTCTACGGTTATGATCTAGATGGACTGTGAAACTTCAGTTGTGTTGTATTATCAGATCTATGTATGATAGGGTGACGTGGAATCACCCCGGGTATATACTTGGTAAGGTCATTCAGATATTGGTTGGCTTCTAGTACACCTCTAGGTACGCTCGAGGACGAGCGTTTGTTTAAGTTGGGGAGGATGTGACGACCCGGCTTGTTGTCACGTGCGTTACTGCCCCGTTTTCCCCTTATTGTGTTGTTTTATGTTTCTATATCCGTATTAGAGTCTATCGTGTGCAATTGAATTTTCTGGTTGAAAATAAGGCATATAGCCTCTTAGAAGGGAATTTATTTCAGAAAGGTCAACCGAAAGTTGACTATGTCGTTAGAGGGATCGGATGTGAATTCCGGTAGTTCGGTAACTTCGGGGGATGATTTGTGACTTAGGAGAACGATTGGAACTGAATTTGGAGGCCCGGTGTAGAAATAGGCTTGAATTGGCGAAGTTGGAATTTTTGCGGAATCCGATTGATAGGCGAGATTTTGATCCGAGAGTCGGAATGGAATTCCGAGAGTTGAAATAGCTTCGTTCGGTGATTTTGGATATGTCTGCAAATTTTCAGGTCATTCGGACGTCGTTTGGTTGGATTTTTGATCGAATGTTAGTTTCGGAAGTTATAGTTGAAACTTATGCTTGAATCCGTCATGATTTGGTGATTTTTGTGTTTAAGGACGTGTTTTTATGATTGGACAAGTTCGTATGGTGTTTTAGAATAGGTTGGTGTTTTTAGTTGGGGTCCCAAGGGCCTCGGGATGGTTTCGGATGGTTAATCGGGCATTTCGAAGTGTTATATCATGTCTGTTAAGAAGCCTTCTGTTGTTTCCGCATCTGCGGTGGGTGAGCCACTTAAGCGGTCTCACAGATGCGGCTCTATGATCGCAAAAGCGACCCTAGGTGGCCTGGGTATTTCCACAAAAGCGGACCTTGTTTACGCAGGAGCAGGCTCCGCAGAAACGGAAAATTATTCGCAGGTGCGAAGTTTTGTTAGTTCAGCAAGTTCCGCAGAAGCGGAAATTATCTTCGCAAAAGCGAGTCCGCAAAAGCGGGAAAATGATCGCAGAAGCGAAATAGCGATGGCTTGGGAGGTTCCGTAGAAGCACTACATTTTTCGCATAGGCGAGTTCGCAGAAGCGGACTATTAATCGCAGAAGTGGTTTTGGATGAGTTGAGGTGAAGCCGCAGAAGCGGACAGTTTCCGCAGAAGCGGAAGTCGCATAAGCGGCAATTTCTTCGCAGAAGCGAAAAATGCTGAGTGTTTAATGAAACAGTGGGTTTCGATTTTCAGAAGTTAGAAAACATTTTGGAACTTCGGGAAAGGTGATTTTGGGCGATAATTGGGAGATATCGAAGGGATTCCATCAGGTATGAACTTGTAGCTTCAAATAATGTTGTTATGGTATAAAAACAAGGATTAAACACTGATAATTCAAGGAATTTAGAGGTAACAATGGTGGTTAGGGCTTGAAGCCTAAGAGAGACTAAATTGATAATTTGAAGGGGCTATTGGACTCCGATTCTTGTGTAATTGATATGTACGAACTCGTGGTGAGACGAGGATTCTGAAAATGTGGATTTCGTAATTTTTTGAGAAGTGGGCCCGGGGCTCGAGTTTTGCCAACTTCGTATTTTTGGGGTATTTTTCGAATTATTTCGATTGGGTTATGTTCCATTAGCCTATTTTGATGTATTCCTATTGGTTTTGATTAGGTTTGGCACCCGTGGAGGTTGACTCAAGAGGGAAATGCATAGCGGACTAGTCTCGTAGCCGGTTCGAGGTGAGTAATAGATGTGGATGATGACCTGAGGATTTGACACCCCGGTATATCACACTGTGATGTTGTACTAAGGCAAGACACGTACTCTACGGTGAGTGCGGGGTCGATTGTGATTGGGGACTATGGCTTAGTCCGATCGAATGGTATTGTACTATGTTGTTGGCTAAAAACGGAGCCGGTAAACCTCCTACTTGGATGGTTATGGACGTATTTGGGCTGCGTGGCGGTTATTTGGATCCCGTGAGGATCGTTATCACTATTTCTATGATTTATAGCATGTTTTTATGATATCAGTCCTGAGCTAAATACTGTCTAAATATGTTTGTAAATTCCAAGATTCTGAACACCTAATTCTATAATTACTGTTAAACGGAACTAGAAATGGTAAGTTATTTGTGCCTGTGAAGCTTGCATGCATATAGCTGGACTGATAGTGGATCGGGCTGCGCGCCGCAGCATATGTTACTATGATATTGCGCTTGGGCTGTAGGAGCTCCTCCATAGTCTGAACCCCCACAGTGAGCGCGGGTACCCAAATGGATCGGGCTACGCGTCGTAGCGGTCATGTACATTGCATTGCATTCATGCATTGATATATTTATCTGCTTTGACTGTTTCTGTTAGCTGTTATTACACTGTTAAATGTGTAGGAGTGCGGTTCTTAGCTTTACTTTGTGCTATATTTTGGGATTCTTACTGTTAGACATTATACATGTCTATTACCACTGAGTTGGAAGTACTCACTTTACTCCCTGCACCTTGTGTGCAGATCCAGGTACCTCAAGACAGAGTTGATCTTTAGCTGCTTTTCAGAGTATATTCCGAAGCTTGTCGAGGTAGCTGCCTGGCGTCCGCAGGACCCGACTCCTCCATTATTTTTGTGTTTTGATATATTCCGCGTACTTAGATTATTATATATTTCAGTATTTCTATCACGCTATTTCGGTAGAGGCTCCTGACTTGTGACCCCCAGATCTGTGGGAGGATATTTGCACTGGTTATTTGGTTATTTTCTATAAACTTGCTAAATTTCAGACAAATTCGTTGCTTTTAATGATTTTTGAAATAAGGAATGTGAGCTTGCAGCTCGATAATGTGTGTGATAGGTCGGGCTTTCCTAGTAATGTGCTGGGCGCCATCACGACCGGATTTGGGGTCGTGACACATTCGAATTAGATGTGAGTAGTTTCAAGTTAGAGTGTTAAAATTATTTTAAAATAAAAAAATAAAAATAAAAAAATTAACAGTAATAAGAAAAATGAAAAAAGAAGAAGAAAAACTATCCATTCAAATCGGTGAGTAGTTTTAAGATGGAGTTTAAAATAATAAAATAAAATTAAAAAATAAAAATTACCATTTCAAATTGGGGAGTAGTTTCAAGTTGGAGTTTATATATGTTTTAAAATAAAAACCAAAAATAAAGCAATAAAAAATTTTTAGTTCAAATTGTGGAGTAGTTTTTTTCTAATATTCTATATTCAATATATCTTCTATATATTATTAAAAGGAGAGAATAAAGCCCTCTCCTTATGCCAAGTGGTAGCCTAGAAAAAAACCTTATGGAATAATTAGTTAATAACAAATAAATTATCTATTGAAAATTAACAAAGAAATTAACTACCTAAATTAACTACTAAAACATGGGGAGAGTTGGTTTAGGTTAGTTAATTTCTTTATTTCATTTTTAACATCATTTTATTTTTTATTTTTTGAAATAAAAAGTATATCAATTCATTAAAATTCAAACAATATTATTGAGAAAAATATAATAAAATTTTAAAAAAATATATATCTTCTATTATATTACAAAAAAAAAAACAGCAGACAAAAATATTAAACAAGTAACATGCTAATAATCTATCTATATATTATTAAAACCCAAAGAAAAAGACACCATATTAATACAAGTGGTGGCCTAGATAAAAGTCACATGACATAATTAGTTAATAACAAAAAAATTATTTATTAAAAATTAACAAAGAAATTAACTACTCAAATATTAGTGAGGGTTGGGTATATCGTATTGACAAATAAAATGACAATTAAAATTTATTAAAGCAATGCGGTCTAATAGTATCAAACAAGAATGATTATAATTTAATTTTTTCTTTTTAATATTGACCGCGCATCGCGCGGGTACGACTACTAGTACTTTCTAAAAGCGAAATATGTCATCTTAATATATAGAAAAAAAAATACGTGGACCTAAAAGTGTATTACTCTTTCTAAAAGCTTTAGCAGAAGCCGCGCATAAGTATGAATCCAATACACGTAAATAAGTTAGCAAAGAATATTATTCATTAGACTAACAAAATCTGTTATTGCCATATCAGTATACTCGTTCGAAATAAACGATGAAATCATTTATCAAAAAGTTCCAACAGAAAAACTTAGTTTTCATCATTTTTATATATAGCTACACCCTATGACAATTAAAGAAGCAATTTCAGCATGCAAATTTGTAATTCTAGTAGAGATCAGCATACAATTATATTACTTAGAAATGGGTGACGTGTCAAGTAACTGGAAGAATTAATAGATACTCTTACCTGTTACTATTTAGAACACTGGGTTAGAGCGAGCCACAACGACTGTGTTTATTTACCGTTAAAATTGTTATATCGAGGAAGAGGCAAATTCGAAAATAAAAAAGATAAAAAACATCAAATTTTAATGTGAAAAACCCCTCAAATCGAAAATAAAAACAACGAGATTACAAAGATCCAAAAAGATCCACTATAATAATAGAGGGTTACAAAAGTTCTTCAAATTGGCTACACAACAATTTTCAAATACGGAGCAACAATAGCAACAAGACCAACAACAAATCAATTGAAGAAAGAGAAGAATCTACAAAAACGAAGATGTCGTTCGAGGCTCGAAATCAGATGCTAAGGTCCTACAAATCTGATTTCACTGTTCAAATCAAAGACCAAGATGTTACGAACACTAAGTCAAAACTTCAGCCCGATCCAACGGTTAACAAATCAGAAAACATGATTTGAAGTTGACTGATCGGAATAAAAAAAAACTACAACAAAAATGAATATTTTTCTTCTTTCTTCTCTCTTGATGAAAGCTATCTCAAAAACCACTCTTACGTGCTTAAGTCTTACAAAGACTTGTACCAATGAGCATAGAATAATTCTCCAATATTTTCCTATTTATATATCATGAATGGTGCTTTCTCTTAAAGTCAAAACCCACTCAAAATGAGAATAAACACTGAATTCAATTCCGAATAGGAATGGAAACTAAAAGAGAATAGGATTTGGCTATTGGGTCTTTGGCTAGACAACACGGGCATCTGCCCAACAAACTCCCCCTTCAGCCAAGGGGCCAAATGTGTCTTCAAGTAGAGGAATTATTGACATGCTTCGTGCCTGCCAATTTTCTACAAAACACATGCTTATCCGCAAGCTTAACTACGAAGTCCTCAGGCTGCTCCATATAAATCTCATCATCTAGATCACAATGAAGAAAAACAGTCGTGACCTCCATCTGTTCAACCTCTAAATCTAGACTCACAGCTAAGCCTAGATCCATACGAATAGAAGACATCTTCACAACAGGGGAGAATTTTATTAAAGTCGACTCCCTTCTTCTGGAAAAACCTTTAAAAACTAACCTCCCCTTCTACCTGGATGCAGAGGTATAGTTATCTTGGGTTACTTTGAATATTCATTTGTTTAATAAAGCTTTCTTGCCTTTCGGAAATTTCACTAACTTATATGTGTCATTCTCATTAAGTGACTTCATCTCATATTTCATGGCTTCCTTCCACTGATCTTTGTGAGTATCTTGCATGGCTTCATCATAGCTCTCAGGTTCTCTCATGTCAGTCAAAAGTATATACTCATCAGGAGGATAACACATGAATTTTTGCTTCTCCCTTGTAGATCTTCTAAAAGAGGTTTTAGGAGCATTCGAAGTAGTTACCTGAGCAGGAATTGGTTGTTGATCAACCACAACTTCATCAACTAGAGCATCTATAATATTTTGATTACTATCTCTATCATTATCTTGGTTCCTTCATGTGCAATAGGTTCCAAAGCAATAGAAACTGGATCAATATCAACTAAGTTCTCATTACTTAGAGAATTTGTCTTCTCAAATATTTCAATATCTTCAATAGTCTGATCTTCAAAGAATATTGCATCTCTACTTCAAATAAGTTTACTGTCAACTGGATCGTAAAAATGATACCCAAACTCATCTTGACCATAACCGATAAAGATGCACTACTTAGTTTTGACATCTAGTTTTGATCTCTCATCTTTAGGAACATGCACGCAAGCTTTACAGCCAAAAATTCTCAAATGATCATAAGAAACATCTTTGACAAACCAAACTCTGTCTAGGACATTACCATCCAAAGCAAAGTCAGGAGACAAATTGATAACATAGGCAACAGTGTTAAGTGTTTCCGCCTAAAATATAATTGGAAGTTTAGCCTATAAAAGCAAGCATCTAACTCTCTCAACTAGAATAGAGTTCTATTCATCCTATCTGCACCATTCAATTAAGGCGTCTTGGGCGGAGTTTTCTGATGACGAATTCCTTGTTCCTTGCAATAATTATAAAATGGACCATAATATTAACCACTATTATCAGTGCAAATATATTTTAATTTCTTCCCCGTCTGTCTCTCAGCTAAGGCCTGAAATTCCTTAAACACGCCAAGTGTTTGATCTTTGGATTTTAAAGGATACATCCAGAGTTAAAGGGACCACACAAATCAGAGTGTACTAGCTCTAATAAATCGGGTTTTCTTAAGCGATGATGGCTATGTAAGGAAAACCTTTTATGTTTGCCAGCTAAATAATGCATACACTTTTTCATCTTTGCTTGTTTCACTCCAGAAAGCAAACTTTTTCTTAGCCAAACACGTAACTCCCCTCTCACTCATATGATTCAATCTTCTATGCCACAATTCTGATAAAGTGTCACTTTCTACCAGATTTATAGAGTCATTAAGAATAGAGCCATGTGTCACATATAAATGACCAGACTTGACTCCTCGAGCCACTACTAACGAGCCCTTGGTGAGCTTCCATTGTCCATTAAAAAGGGCATTATGGTAACTCCATCGTCTAATCTTCCTACGGAGATCAAATTGAAAGGAAAGTTTGAAGCATGCTTGACATCTTGAAGAACTAATGTTGAACCATTATTAGTTTTCAAACAAAGTGTGCCACCACCGAACACCTTAACTTCACTGGCATTGTCCATCTTTAACACTTTAGAATCAGCATGAGTAGAAGATGAGAAAAAAATCTTTTCTTGGTGTGACATGTGAGGTAGCTCTAGAATCTACTATCCAGCTCATCTCATGGGATACCAAATTGATGACATTTTCATCATAATAAAAAGAAGGTCATCCTGAACAATAGTAACAACATTTTTATCGTTATTTTTAACTTTATTTCCTTCTCTAATGTCTTGCAACCACTTGTGGCAAAACCTTTTGATGTGTCCTTTCTTGCCATAATGGTTACATGTAATATTATGTATTTGCATCTTGACTTACTTCTACTTTTACCTCTATTCCTCAAGCCTTTTGTTCTATCTTTCCCCCAGTCTTCTGTAACCAAAATATCTGCTTGTGAGGACGAACCCTGAGATTTTCTCCTTACTTCCCCATTCAGCACACCAATGTTGACATATTACATGGTCACCTTACCTCAAGGAGCTGAATTTGTCAAAGAAACACAAAGAGTTTCCCAAGAGTCTGGCAGAGTATTAAGAAGCCAAAGTCCTTGTATCTCATCATTAAAATTTAACTCCCATTCCAGACAGCTGATCAAGGACGCCCTGAAGATCATTTATGTAATCAAGGATATGGTTGACTTCCTTGTATTTAAAGGTCACTAACTGTTTTAGCGATAACAATTTGTTGTTCCCGTTTTTTGAAGCATAAAGAGTCTCTAGATTTACCTACAATGATCTCGCATGTGTCTCATTCACATTATGGTTGTGAATATTATCTTCAAACTATTGTCATATATATCCACATACTTGATGGTGCTCGAAATCCCAATCTTCATCAAATATACTCTCGGGTTTATGATCTGCAAAAGCAGCTAGATGTATTTTCTTCACGAACAACAAATCTTTCATCTTGATTCTCCAAACCAAGGCTCTGATACCACTGTTATGTCGAGGAAGAGGCAAACCCGAAAATAAAGAAGATAACAATACCAAATTTTAACGTGGAAAAACCTTCAAATCGAAGGTAAAAATCACAGGATCACAAAGATCCAAAAAGCTCCACTATAACAACAAGAGGATTAAAAAAGTTTTCCAAATTAGCTATACAATAATTGCCAATACGGAGAAACAATAGCAACAAGAGCAACAACAAATCAATTGAAGAAAGAGGAGAATCCACAAAAACGAAGCTATTCTTTGAGGCTCTAAATCAGATGCTAAGGAACTCTAAATCTGATCTCCACCGTTCAACCCAAAGACCAAGATGTTACGAACACTTAATAAATGTTTCAGCCCAATCCAACGGTTAACAAATGAAAAATCGTAATTTGAAGTTAGTTGGTCGTAATTAAAAAAAAGGAAAATTTTCACATAAGAACAATTGCGATCCCTACTTTTCAATTTTAAAGCTCATATTTCAATTTACAACTAACTAGCTCAAAAATAATAGGCAAAGATGCAGCATCCAACTCCAATAGGTTCTAAAAATTACTGTTTAATTTTTAAAAAAGATTGCTCAAGCTTTTAAGTTAATTTTCGAATCAGTAATTGTAACCCAAATATTAGTTCAACGACCCAAATTCATTTGGATGGTGAAAATCAGATTTTTAACAAGCTTAAATATGTGGTTTTAGATTCCGATTTTGATTTTGTGAGAATTTTGGAATGTGTATTATCTAGAATTGTTAGAAATAGTATAAGGAGCTTGTATATAAAATTTGAAGTCATTTAATGGAGATTTGGACGGATTTTGAACAAGAATTGAAACTAAAAATTGTGGAAGAAGTTCGTCTACAGACGCTTGTATAAAGGTGTATGATAGTATATAAGATATGTTTATACACTCATATATACTATTATACAAGATTATACAAAAAACTGACTTCGTCTTCTTCATTGCGTTTTTTATGAAATTTAACTCAAATCTTGCTTAAATCAACTCCAAAGCACTTCAAATTTAAATTTTGAACTCATTTTAATATTTTAATCAATTGGAACAACACCAATCCAAACAACTAACAAACTCAAAAAATCTTATTTCTGAAAGTCAAGCTTTGAATGGCCTTCAATGGTGGAATGTAGACTTTAAATTTTCTTACATCGCAACCACGTGACACATGAAAAAAGCAGTAATGGCAGACGACTCCTTGAAGTATATGTGAGAAGAAAAGAGAGTGAAAGCATTATTTGTGAGAACATAGATTTAACTCCATGGCTTTTAGAAGCAATGGTTGTAAGAAAACAGATTTTGAATTTGCTAGTGCTTTCAAAATATGTACAATATGGGCTAGGTCGGGTAAAAGTTAAAAATATGGGCCATTTTTTGTTATGGTGTGAAACCAAGTGTATTTTTTTGTAATTCTTTCTTAAAAAACTTGTATTTTCTTGTAATTCTCTTGATGAAATCTCTCTCAAAAATCACTCTTATGTGCTTAAGTTTTTCAAAGACTTGTACCAATGAACATGGAATAATCCTCCAAGGTTTTTCTATTTATAGATCGTGAGTGGTGTTTTCTCTTAAAGCCAAAACTCACTCAAGATAGGAATAAATACTGAATCAAATACCGAATATGAATGAAAACTAAAAGAGATAGGATTAGGCCATTGGAGCTTTGGCTGGACAACATGGGCATGTGCCCGACAAAAATGAGGATGAGCATGCCATGTTGGTGCACTAGAACTATGGAATACTGACAAAGAATTGATTCTTTCAACAGATAAATTTGAAATTTCTTTAATCTGAATATTGACTCTACCACAACTATCCATGATTTTTTGAACAATGTATTTTCTATGCATTTTACCTACACAGAATATATTAGATGAAAAAATGGGAGATAGACGCTTGTGATATATTGAAATATCTTTTACTAGAAAAATTGGGGGGAAAATTAATAGTGATAGATATCTTAGGTGAGAGAGAACCAGAAAGAGATATTTTTAAGTGAGAGAATTTCAAGGGAGAGATTTAGGATATAAAAAGTTGTACATAATTTAATTGAAAAGGTAAAATTTTAAAATAAATTATACTATAAATAACTTTGTTAAAAGAGAAAATATAAATGAGTCTTTAAAGGATTGTATTCTATGTAAATTTATGTATAGCATCATGGTTGAAATGTTGGGCAAAAATGGTAAAAATAGCACGGTCTAGCCAGTTTTCGGACTGGTTATTAAAAAATAGCCAGCGTTTACCAAGTCAATAAAAAATAGTCACTATTTTGCTTCAACGGCGAACGGTCCAGCATAATATATTGGAGTTCGGTGCACATGTGATGAACTTCCAGCATATTATACTGGAACGGTATACTTAGCTAGCTCCAGTATAATATACTGAAGAGTGGAGCACCGGTGCTCCAAACTCTAGTATATTATGCTGGTGTATTTTTCGGATTTTGAACAATGTTTTCGTTCAGATTTATCTTTGCATGAAAAGTAATTAAATTTCGATTACTTTTGAAACTGGACTATTTTTGAACGACTACTTGTAAATCTGACTATTTTTTAATTTTGAAGATTATACAAGACTAAATTGTGCTTCCATTTCCAGTTATAAACTCGGTCATTTGCTCGATTAACGATGATTTAGGTGTACAATGAATTGTTGGACTTTATGAAAGTGAAATGTGTCATTTACGAAGGAACTCCGTCATTCATTAGATAGGAAAAGCAAGATTATTATGCTTATATATAATTGTTGCTCGGCTTGGCTTTGGATTGATATATTTTTGGATCAAATTTACTTTCCTTTTCTGTTCTTTATTTATTTTTCTGATATTTTGATTTGAAATTCGCAGTATTTTCCTAACTGTCACTTTCAAATTTAGAATTCGCGACCAAACAAAACAAAAAATGATTTCTCCGAACAGACACTGCCTTATTTCAAATTCGCCCCTTCTCAACTCAAACCAATTGACTATAAATTCAGTGGCTTGGCTTCATTTTTCCACCCACTGAAGCCAGTATGTGATTTGCTCTATCATTTGAGTTTGTTGAAGTTTTACAATTTGCATTGCTGTTATTACAAACAAACAAAAAATCTTTATGTCTTGGGAGAAATTAATTCAAATACATTGGATAACAGTGAGCGATTAAATTTCTTAAGGACATACAAAAAAAACTTGTGGGCTCGAAATAAATTACCTTTCTATTTTGACAGAATATTCTGTTCATATTATTTTGCAATTTACGTTTCTGATTTTCTTTCAAACACAGTTAAATAACAAGAATATCTTTAAACTATATTTATCCACAAAAGATGGATTAAATTTAAAAGTACCAATTCAGCATAATTACATGTGGGTGATTACATGATTTAGTTGCGAATAGTCCTTCGGGGATTCGTAAAGAGGCCAAAATAATATTTTGAAGGCTAAATGTGCTTTGTCAGATATATATATTATTTCAGTTATTAAAATACATTCGAGCAGCCACTAAGGTTATAATTCTGTCTTCTTCCTAATTAACTGAGAAATCTGTCGCCAGTTCGAGAAATTAATTACTAATTAAGTGATCAATTTGAACTGCATCTACAAAATCTCATTTAGATGTCTCACTAGCATTATGAATTTAGGTATTGATGAACAAAGACTGTCTTTTTTCTTTCTTTTGAAGATTATACAAGACTAATGTATCATAAGAGCTAAATGAATCATGATCTTAAGGTCGCACCAGACAGTGAGATACGTTCGGGCACCAAATAACGTCATAATTCTTAATGTCTTTTTCGTAGATTGATAGAGAAAGTTGTTTCAAAATTGAAGAGGTAATAATTACGTGATCAATTTGAATTGCATCTATAGCACATGTGAGTTGTCCCACTAACATCATCACTTAAAAGGCTGGTTCTCTAACGGGTGTTAATAGTTCCATTCAGTCGGTTATTTTATAAATTTATACTCATACCAAATTTTCGTAAATTACATTTTATATAATCAGAATTAAACTTTTTGAAATCGTTCTAATCATCTCGGTTTCTCTTCGGTATTCAATTCCGTTAAATTTTCAATATTTTAAAAAATATGATGCAAGAATCGCTAGTTAAAGTTAGAACGCGATAATGTGTACTTGCATAGGATTTGGAAAAACTCTCTAGATATATTTACTATTTTAAAAGTGATGATCAAAGGAACATGAAATATGTCTGTTTGACTCAAAAGTTATCGAATACTTTCCGAGCAAATCAATCGAAATAGATCAAGGAGTAAATCATAGCCAATCATAATTAATCACCGAATCAGAAGACAAAATTGAGATATATGAATAATCAATTTGGAGAATGATATAAACATGGCTTTATTGATCGTAACAGCTTGACCTGCCTCTCCTTAAAGAGGTTCAGGGCCTTACAATTGTCTTGTTCGTGGCCCTATTCATGGAGCATGTTCCTCCATTTTTATGTATTCGGAGTAGTGTCGAAGAAGAAGCCCCCCTTGGGAGGTTCTCTCTCTTGGTATTTATAGCCTCGGGCTTTTTCAGCTGGTCACGAATGGGCCCCTCTTTTGGTCGTGGAGACGTCCCCTCGTTCACCTTAAGGACAGTTGTCAAAAGTCAAAAGTCAGCAGCGTTAACCATTTACTATAAATTGGTCGTGATGGGGTTGACCCCCTTGTCATAGAATGGTCGAATATCTGCCAATACAGTTAGTCCCTTCGTTCGTCGAGGTCGTGCCCGGGTCGACTTCGGAGGACAGATGGAGCGACGTGATCGGGAAGGGAACTTCAAAATGAAGTTTCGGAACTGAACCGTTGGTTGGTGAGTGGAGCGTCATCCCGCGCGGTCGTTCGTAATGGCACACGTTTTCATGAAACTGAATCGCTTCGTGCATAGTTATGTATTAATGGCGATCGTTGGGTTCCATGCAGGCAGAATATGTTATTTATAACTAGAGAAGATGTGTCATTTTGTTCTTTACATATTCATTGTTCTTCTAAGAGAGTTCTCGATAAGCCTTTTCTTTTGTCGAATCACATTTTCCCTATTCTTCTGATCATTATCATCATTGATTTCTCCGTTTCCCTCGTCAAATCTCTTCTTTCTCTCGCTCGTAAATCAATTATGGTAGACACTTCTTCTCGCGGCAATAGTCCGGCTAATTCTCCGGTGGTCGAAAATTCTGCTCAGGCAATCGAAAGGTTAGATTTGGTGGAAGGTGAAGAAATTCCTTCGGTCGATGAAATTCTACCTCGACCAAGCAATCGGGTGATGGATTTTAGTGCACCAGGCGGCGTGGAACAAGGGGACATTGCTTCTCTAATAGGGGAAGTGGGGATAGCTCAAATGCGGGGGCGATGGCGTACCCCACATTATGTAGAGATCGTTCTTGCGAAGACTGAGGACAAGGTACAGATTGACCGTCGAGGGTATTGCTCGTTCTATGCTTATCCCTTCTAGGTGGGGTATACACTCCCGCTACCGATCCTGGTAGTAGACTTCTGCCTCTATTACGAGGTATGCCCGACCTAACTTTCTCCTTACCTTTACAAGATGCTTCTCATGTTTATCAAGTATGCGGAGCTAGCTGGTAAGGAGGTCACTCTAAGGCATGTGCTCAGTCTCTTTGCTCCCCAAAAAATCCGCTGTACCATGATCCATGCACGCCCACGAGGATCGAAGGGCTTGATGGTTAGGCTGGACGATGAGGTCATTCGTCATTTCTTTGAGAGCTTTTCCATATTCGGACTGAACACCTGGTGGCGGACTCAAACGTGTTCCAGAAAGTTTGGAACTTTACACGTGAGACCTCGTTCCTGACTGGGCGCCTGCCCTATTTCTACTTTTCTTATGCTTTGTACCTATGATTATTGATTTACCTTAATATTTTGTAGCTGAAAAGTTTTCGCCGCCTCCTTTGGAGGGGATCCGAGACTGGGTCGAGGCAGTGCTTCCTCGTACTGTGGGCATTCGCACCTGGGCGGCTTTCTGGGAGAGACATGGTCGCAGGCCTGTGACAGGTAGAATATCGACCCTTTCTCTTTTCTATTTCGTTTTGTTTTGGCTGTGCTTATTGATTCATTTATTCCTTGCATCTAGAGAGAACATGTCGCGTCACAACTCCTCAATTGGCTTTCTATCGGTCGGGTGCAATTGCTAGGCTAGTTGTTGCATCTGTGCCTCATCGAGTACCGACGGCGGCGCTGGTTGAATCGTTAGCGGCCGCATCCCCAACGCGGGCTACGCCACAAGATGAGAGGTCGTCCGGGCTTGTTCGTTCTCGGACAGGCTCACCTTCAAATGGGGAGGAGGATAGGACTTCGCAGAAGCGGCGAGTGGCATTTGTGGCGGCTCCTCCATCGGTGATCAACTTGGATTTTCCCCCATACGAATTAGGAGGGCGGTGCGGCTGTGGAGCTTGCTGGCGAGGAGAAGGAGTTAGTCGGAGTTGAACCCGTTAGTTCTAGCCAAGAGAATGTTGCTGTCTTGATGACCCTGTCCGAAGTTCCTATTGCCGAGGTGGAGGTTCGATCCTTACAGGCCGCCGTCGAGACTTCTGATGTACTATTGTTGGCCATGATGAGTTTCTTTACATCAACGGCGGCGGAGAGGGGGAAGGACGAGTATGAGTCTGAGTCTGATTTGGACCCCGACAACGTTCGTATGTTTGAGGAGGGTATTACCAATTCTACGGTGCACGCAAGGGGACTGGCCCATTTTATTAAGCTTCCCTCGGATTTTAACTTATTAACTGAAGGGAATAGTTTCATGTCGCAATTTGAGTTGTTGTGTTCGGAGGCCGAGAACGTGTCTTTGAGGAGTGTCTCGAACATTGAAGTGATGGATGAAGGGGCCGTGATGGGCCTGAGGGTACGTAGTACATTCCTAGTTTTTTATCCCCCTCCCTTTTTAGCCTTTACCTTAGCTTTGCCTTTCCTTTGTTTTGCAGACTTACTTGTTGGAGGTGGAGAACTTTCGCAGAGCCAAGGTTCGCTCGAGGGTCTTCCTGCAGATGCTGGGGAAATATCGTCGTTATCGTGATCGGTGTCGAGGACTGTATGAGCATTTACAAAATGATCCCTGTAATCGGGCTTTGGGCAAGGAGTTGGCAAGGCGGGACCAGGAGCTGTTGCAGGCGCTTGGCAGTAAACTTGCTCTTGAAGAGCTGATTCGTCGGAAGGACGAGGAGCTTGAGGTGGGAAAAAAAATTGCAGCTGAGCGTGCGCATCTGCAGGGCAAGTTGAGGGAGATGGAGTTGGATGCGGAGTACAATTGGATCAAGGCAGCGGAGGCGGCTGCGGAATGGAGTGGGAAATTGGCGGCGCTGGAAGGCGAGGTTGTTGCCTTAAAATTTCTGGAAAGGGGTGCCTCGTCTAGGGTCGTGGCGTTGGAGGCATCAATTCATGTGCATGAGTCCCGGCTTGAGTCGGAGAGGGAGACATCGGCCCTTAAAGAAGCGGGGCTCGAGGAACGGATAGGTGCGCTTGAGTAGGAGGCCCAGGTCATGTTGGACCGGATTGCGATTTTGGAGGAGGAGAATCGGCGACTGCAGAGCCAGGCTGGTTCGTCGCATACTGTCGTTTCCCACCAGGTTCATGAACTTTGGGTCTACGCCGAGACTCAACGTGATGATTACAAGAAATTGTTGGAGGCGGGTATTGTGGCTGAGGCCGTCTTCAAGGTGGCATGGCAGAAGGCTCGTGAAGCTCGTGCCGACTGTGGTTATGATGTGGTGACACCCGAGGCTGACAATGGCACGAGTGGCGGTGATGGTGACGGTGTTGGTGGCGCCGAGTAAAGAAAAGATTTGTTATCGTTGTTTGTTGTTTTTCATTATATACCGTTTGTCGGTTGGCGCTCGGTTGTTTGTTGTTGTTTTTCTGTATTTTTCTTTCTTGTATTGACCGACCGGGGCCGGGTGTAAGCGGGGAGTACCCGCGCTCTTAACTCTGTAGACAATTGTACTATTTTTCCATCGTTTGTCTCACGCTTTACTCTGTCTTAAAATTTCTCTCCTTTTCTTTTATGAATATGTTTGGAGGGACGATCAACACTTGAATTCGACTGAGGTCGTCATGCCAATTTTGGATTGATAATGATGGCTCTTTGGCCTGACATGAACGGGGAGGGGCGGTCACCTTGTAGTGACGGCAATTGGTTTTTCTTCGCCCTAGCTCTAGTGCGGCTGAGGTTGCATCCGATAAATTTCGAGGGCGAAGGCACTTAATCTGAGTCCTAGTTCGACTGAGATCGAACCCGATATATTTTGATGGCAAAGGCACTTAGCCTGAGTCCCGGTTTGACTGAGGTCGAACCTGATATATTTTGATAGTGAAGGCACTTGGTTCGAGTCCCGAAAATATTTGTTATCGTTGTTTGTTATTTTTCTTTATATCTCGTTCTTTGGTTGGCGCTCGGCTATTTCTTGTTGTTTTTCTATATTTTTCTTTCTTATATTGATCGGCCGGGGCCGGGTGTAAGCGGGGAGCCCGTGCTCTTAACTTTGTAGACATTTGTACTCTTTTTTCCATCGTTTGTCTCACGCTTTACTCTGTCTTAAAATTTCTCTCCTTTTCTTTTATGAATATGTTTGGAGGGACGATCAGCCCTTGAATTCGACCGAGGCCGTCATACCAATTTTGGATTGATAATGATGGCTCTTTGGCCAGACATGAACTATGAAGGGCGGTCGCCTTGTAGTGATGGCAATTGGTTCTTCTTCGCCCTAGCCCTAGTGCGGCTGAGGTCGCATCCGATCAATTTCGAGGACGAAGGCACTTAACCTAAGTCCTAGTTCGACTGAGGTCAAACCTGATATATTTTGATAGCGAAGGCACTTAGCCTGAGTCCCGGTTTGACTGAGGTCAAACCTGATATATTTTGATGGTGAAGGCATTTGGTCTGATTCCCGGTTCGACTGATGTCGAACCTGATATATTTTGATGGTGAAGGCACTTGGCCTGGGTCCCGGTTCGACTGAGGTCAAACCTGATATATTTTGATAGCGAAGGCGCTTGGCCTAAGTCCTGGTTCGACTGAGGTCGAACCTAATATATTTTGATGGCGAAGGCGCTTGCCCTGAGTCCTGGTTCGACTGAGGTCGAACCTGACATATTTTGATGGCGAAGGCGCTTGGTTCGAGTCCCGAAAATATTTGTTATCGTTGTTTGTTATTTTTCTTTATATCCCGTTCTTTGGTTGGCGCTCGGTTGTTTCTTGTTGTTTTTCTGTATTTTTCTTTCTTATATTGACCAGTCGGGGCCGGGTGTAAGCGGGGATCCCGCGCTCTTAACTCTGTAGACATTTGTACTATTTTTTCCATCGTTTGTCTCGCGTTTTACTCTGTCTTAAAATTTCTCTCCTTTTCTTTTATGAATATGTTTGGAGGGACGATCAACCCTTGAATTCGACCGAGGCCGTCATACCAATTTTGCATTGATAATGATGGCTCTTTGGCCTGGCATGAACGGGGAGGGGCGGTCACCTTGTAGTGACAGCAATTGGTTTTTCTTCGCCCTAGCTCTAGTGCCGCTGAGGTCGCATCCGATTAATTTCGAGGGTGAAGGCACTTAATCTGAGTCCTAGTTCGACTGAGATCGAACCCGATATATTTTGATGGCAAAGGCACTTAGCCTGAGTCCCGGTTCGACTGAGGTCGAACTTGATATATTTTGATAGTGAAGGCGCTTGGTTCGAGTCCCGAAAATATTTGTTTATTTTTCTTTATATCCCGTTCTTTGGTTGGCGCTCGGTTGTTTCTTGTTGTTTTTCTGCATTTTTCTTTCTTATATTGACCGGTCGGGGCCGGGTGTAAGCGGGGAGCCCGCGCTCTTAACTCTGTAGACATTTGTACTCTTTTTTCCATCGTTTGTCTCGCGCTTTACTCTGTCTTAAAATTTCTCTCCTTTTCTTTTATGAATATGTTTGGAGGGACGATTAGCCCTTGAATTCGACCGAGGCTGTCATACCAATTTTGGATTGATAATGATGGCTCTTTGGCTAGACATGAACAGTGAAGGGCGGTCGCCTTGTAGTGACGACAATTGGTTCTTTTTCGCCCTAGCCCTAGTGCGGCTGAGGTCGCATCCGATCAATTTCGAGGATGAAGGCACTTAACCTAAGTCCTAGTTCGACTGAGGTCAAACCTGAAATATTTTGATAGCGAAGGCACTTAGCCTGAGTCCCGGTTTGACTGAGGTCAAACCTGATATATTTTGATAGTGAAGGCATTTGGTCTGATTCCCGGTTCGACTGAGGTTGAACCTGATATATTTTGATGGTGAAGGCACTTGGCCTGAGTCCCGGTTCGACTGAGGTCAAACCTGATATATTTTGATGGCGAAGGCGCTTGGACTAAGTCCTGGTTCGACTGAGGTCGAACCTGATATATTTTGATGGCAAAGGCGCTTGGCCTGAGTCCTGGTTTGACTGAGGTCGAACCTGACATATTTTGATGGCGAAGGCGCTTGGTTCGAGTCCCGAAAAAATTTGTTATCATTGTTTGTTAGTTTTCTTTATATCCCGTTCTTTGGTTGGCGCTCGGTTGTTTCTTGTTATTTTTCTGTATTTTTCTTTCTTATATTGACCGGTCGGGGCCGGGTGTAAGCGGGGAGCCCGCGCTCTTAACTCTGTAGACATTTGTACTCTTTTTTCCATCGTTTGTCTCGCGTTTTACTCTGTCTTAAAATTTCTCTCCTTTTCTTTTATGAATATGTTTGGAGGGACGATCAGCCCTTGAATTCGATCGAGGCCATCATACCAATTTTGGATTGATAATGATGGCTCTTTGGCCTGACATGAACAGGGAGGGGCGGTCACCTTGTAGTGACGGCAATTGGTTTTTCTTCGCCCTAGCTCTAGTGCGGCTGAGGTCGCATCCGATTAATTTCGAGGGCGAAGGCACTTAATCTGAGTCCTAGTTATACTGAGATCGAACCCGATATATTTTGATGGCAAAGGCACTTAGCCTGAGTCCCGGTTCGACTGAGGTCGAACCTGATATATTTTGATGGTGAAGGCGCTTGGTTTGAGTCCCGAAAATATTTGTTATCGTTGTTTGTTATTTTTCTTTATATCCCGTTCTTTGGTTGGCGCTCAGTTGTTTCTAGTTGTTTTTCTGTATTTTTCTTTCTTATATTGACCGGCCGGGGCCGGGTGTAAGTGGGGAGCCCACGCTCTTAATTCTGTAGACATTTGTACGTTTTTTTCCATCGTTTGTCTTGCGCTTTACTCTGTCTTAAAATTTCTCTCCTTTTCTTTTATGAATATGTTTGGAGGGACGATCAGCCCTTGAATTCGACCGAGGCCGTCATACCAATTTTGGATTGATAATGATGGCTCTTTGGCCAGACATGAACAGTGAAGGGCGGTCGCCTTATAGTGACGGCAATTGGTTCTTCTTCGCCCTAGCCCTAGTGCGGCTGAGGTCGCATCCGATCAATTTCGAGGACGAAGGCACTTAACCTAAGTCCTAGTTCGACTGAGGTCAAACCTGATATATTTTGATAGCGAAGGCACTTAGCCTGAGTCCCGGTTTGACTGAGGTCAAACCGGATATATTTTGATGGTGAAGGCATTTGGTCTGATTCCCGATTCGACTGAGGTCGAACCTGATATATTTTGATGGTGAAGGCACTTGGCCTGAGTCCCGGTTCGACTGAGGTCAAACCTGATATATTTTGATGGCGAAGGCGCTTGGCCTAAGTCCTGGTTTGACTGAGGTCGAACCTGATATATTTTGATAGCGAAGGCGCTTGGCCTGAGTCCTGGTTCGACTGAGGTGGAACCTGACATATTTTAATAGCGAAGGCGCTTGGGCTGAGTTCTGGTTTGATTGGGGTCGAACCTGATATATTTTGACGGCGAAGGCGCTTGGCCCGAGTCCCGGTTCGACTGAGGTCGAACCTGATATATTTTGATGGCGAAGGAACTTATCCTAAGTCCCAGTTCGACTGAGATCGAACCTGATATATTTTGATGGCGAAGGCGCTTAGCCTGAGTCCCGGTTCGACTGAGGTCGAACTTGATATATTTTGATAGTGAAGGCACTTGGCCTGAGTCCTGGTTCGACAGAGGTTCAACCTGACATATTTTGATGGCGAAGGCACTTGGCCTGAGTTCTGGTTCCACTGGGGTCGAATATGATATATTTTGACGGCGAAGGCGCTTGGCTCGAGTCCCTATTCGACTGAGGTCGAACCTGAAATATTTTGATGGCGAAGGCACTTAGCATGAGTCCCGGTTCGACTGAGATCAAACCTGATATATTGTGATGGCGAAGGTGCTTAGCCTGAGTCCCGGTTCGACTGAGGTCGAACCTGATATATTTTGATGGCGAAGGCGCTTGGCCTGAGTTCCAGTTCGACTGAGGTCGAACCTGATATATTCTGATGGCAAAGGCACTCAGCTTGAGTCCCAGTTCGACTTAAATCGAACCTGATATATTTTGATGGCGAAGGCGCTTAGCCTGAGTCCTGGTTCGACTGAGGTCGAACCTGATATATTTTGATAGCGAAGGCACTTAGCCTTATTCTCAGTTTGAACGAGGTCAGCCTTATTCTCAGTTTGAACGAGGTCGAACTTTACTTTGATGGCGAAGGCACTTTGCCTTATTCCCAGTTCGACTGAGGTCGAATTTGCTAGATTTTTATGGCGAAGGCACTTAGCCTTATTATCAGTTCGAATGAGGTCGAACTTTACTTTAATGGCGAAGGTACTTAGCCTTATTCCCAGTTCGATTGAGGTCGAACTTGCTAGATTTGATGGCGAAGGCACTTAGCCTTATTCTCAGTTGAAAGAGGTCGAACTTTACTTTGATGGCGAAGGCACTTAGCCTTATTCCCAGTTCGACTGAGGTCGAACTTTCTAGATTTGATGGCAAAGGCACTCAGCCTTATGTTCGAGCGTAGTTGGGATATTTGGGTTGCTTCTGGGTGATTTTCGATCCCTGGCCAGAAACGTCCCTGTGCCGATTTCCGGCCTGGCACCATATTAGGGGTGAAGGAAATGCTTCACGCTTCTGTCGTGAGGAAGAAGTGGGCTTCTTCAGGGGGCTTTCTCTTTTCATTTGGGCTTTTCACGATTGACAAGGCGGAGGATTTTAGTTTCCTTTGATGCGTTCGAGTCTTCTGTGCTCGATGCGCTTCCTTTGGCTTCGATCTGGGAAAGAACTATGTGATTTCGCTAGGAAATTCCCACAGACGGTGCCAAATTGTTTGACTCAAAAGTTATCAAATACTTTCCGAGCAAATCAATCGAAATAGATAAAGGGGTAAATTATAGCCAATCATAATTAATCACCGAATCAGAAGACAAAATTGAGATATATGAATAATCAATTTAGAGAATGATATAAACAGGGCTTTATTGATCGTAATAGCTTGACCTGCCTCTCCTTAAAGAGGTTCAGGGCCTTACAATTGTCTTATTCGTGGCCCTATTCATGGAGCATGTTCCTCCATTTTTATGTATTCGGAGTAGTGTCGAAGAAGAAGCCCCCATTGGGAGGTTCTCTCTCTTGAAATTTATAGCCTCAGGCTTTTTCAGCTGGTCATGAATGGGCCCCTCTTTTGGTCGTGGAGACGTCCCCTCGTTCACCTTAAGGACAGTTGTCATAAGTCAAAAGTCAGCAGCGTTGACCATTTACTATAAATTGGTTGTGATGGGGTTGATCCCCTGGTCATAGAATGGTCGAATATCTGCCAATACAATATTCATAATAGAGATTCATCCCACTATTTTGGTAGCATAAAACAAATTAAGCAAAGACAAGAGAAATATAAATCATATGAATGGAAAGATAATAATCGAGTTGGGACTAAAGAATAGAGCTTATTAAAAGATTAATATCCAACAAGAAAAATCTAAATTATACGAGAGAAAAGATATTCAATACCTTATGACGTGTTACTGAAGATTGCTGGAATACCTAGTGGCCTGCTAATTAAGATGTTAGAACTAATTTAGTTTCGATATGACTAGTAGAATCAGTTTGGAAGCTGGGATCTTGGATATTAATTATTTGGTCACTTGTAGCAATTTTCATAATCCTAAGACCCAAGAAAAAGAACTTCTTTGTTAGTTTTAAACTTATTATAGAAAATATATTTTTCATATATAATTTATTCGGTACGGGTCGATATTCTTTTCGATTATTTTTATAAGATTAAAAATCTATCCTATTATTTTAAAAGGCTTTTCTGACTCGCCTCGAGGCTCGCCCCTTGGCGGGAACTATCAAAACGCCTTGAAACTCATGTTTGGGGCTTAGTTCTGTGAGGCTTATGCCCCTAAGAGCCCGATTGTGCTCTCTAAACACACGTAACGCTAAATGCTCGGGACTCGCACAATAGTTCCTATGCAAATCATGTGTTGAATTCATTAATTTGCACCGTTGTCTCTTTAAATTCTTTAAAAAAAATGATTAAAGCTCTTTTTATCTATAGAAATATAAAAATTGTGAATAACTCAAATAACGAACCATAATATTGCTTATTTACAAATTGGCAACATTGTGAGGGTGAATATCATTTGAATATTTTTTCTAAAAATAGATGACCAAAATCTATATATCTTTACTTGATAGATCTTCATGTCTTAGTTCTATATCTCTCAAAATTATCATACATTTCTTATTTTACTATTTAAAAATAATTTTATATTTACTCATGAAGGAGTAATATTTTAAATTACATTTGATAAAATTATTGAGCATTTACTTTTAAAGAGGTAAAATATATTGTTTGATAATATTTGTTAAGAAATTATAATTTTTAGTTGTTTGAAAGTTAAGAGGTTACAGTTAATTTATATTTAATAGTAATATTGTATTATTTACACTTGTAAAAGACGCTAAATAATTTATTTTATATCAGTTTTTTGATTAAAAAAAATTAGTTTTTTGAACTTTTAATGTATCTTTTATATTTTTTTCTTTGTGTTATAATGCTATATTATTAATTTATAAATTTAAAATATTAAAGATTGGTGGGACTTACGTCTCGTGTCTCGAGGCTTTTGTCTCTTCCCGTATTAAGTAAAGTGTAATGCCTCACGCCCTAACCTTTTAAAACACTATAATATTGGGTACAGTTATTTAAATAAACCTCAATTCGATTCGACCGGCTTTTAAAGATCCATTAACACCCCTATTCTTTTGGTAATTAAGATCGTTCCACTATTTGTGCACGCCAGCTGGGCTACATTTATACTTCAATCATTGTCTACTTTTTAAGTACGTATTAAACAAGTATGAAAAGTCCTTAATAAATAAAAGTATGAAAAGTCCTTAATAAATAAAAACTGTCTGATAAATGTTAGTTACATTATAAAAACTTTCCAACACTAAAAAATGTATGAAAAACGTTAGTTAACTCCCACAAAAAAGTTTCGTACGCTCAATTTGTCTAAGTAATTGACAGGATATTTGGTTTTGGCTTCAATTAGGAATGTTCAAACCGAACCGAAAAATCGCACCAAATCGAAAAACTAAATCAAACTGATTAAAAAACCCGACTATGTTTGGTATTGAGTAAAAAAATCCGAACCAAACCGTCATATAAATATATAAATTTTATTTATATTTTTAAGACTTTACAGTGAATTTTCTTTAGAAAATATAGAAATATTTGGGATCCTCTCATGTATTAACCTTGAAAGTGTAAATTAACGAAAAATTATTGTTAGACGACTAAGAAAATAACTATCATGTGTTACTAAAAAAATTCTCCCATTAGAATATATTAATAAATTATATATTTGTCAATTTTTTTCATATTTACTAAACATATATTCACTTATCAAAGACTTCTCTATAATTTTAACAAAGTAAGATTTAAATAATATTCATGTAATAAAAATCCCGAAAACCAGAAAAACTCGATAAAACCTAACCAATCTAAACCGATATGATTGGTTTGGTTCGATTTTGATAAAGCCCAAACCAACCCAGTCTGTGTACACCCCTAGCTCCAATAATATTGCACTGTTGTAATCTTAAGCCGGAAATTAAGCTAATGACAGTAAGGATTAAGGAACATTAGAATTATCTATTGTATTAGAATTATCTCCTTTACATTTGCTGGTGTTATTAAATTTGATACCTTTAGCACAATATTGAACAAAGAACATTTCGGAGATAATTAACCGCGAAGAAAGAAAGATTAAAAAAACAATGTGGTAAATTCAGAGAAAGCCAACTTTATAAAAATATGTGGTAAATTCAGAGAAAGCCAACTTTATAATATAGCACACTATTAATGCATGTTGTCATAGTTTAGTTTGATTTAAACACATTTCCACAAAATAGTAATCCTTCTTGTCCGATCCATTTTAGTTGATTTTTTGATTATTTTTGCACATATTAAAAAATTTATCTTTTAATATTATGAAATTGACCTTATTAACCTTAATTTATTTAATGAAAATATAACAAATACTCATAAGCTCTTTACTACAAGAGTAAGTTTGAAAAAAGAAATTAATTCCTTCTTGATATCCGAAAAAATCAAATATTATAGAATATAAAAGAATTGCCAAAAATCAAATAAAGTAAATCGGAGAGAGTAGTATAACCTGTAACCACAGTACTTAAGATTGCCAAAGTAATTTGAAGCAGTTAGCGAATAACACCAAATAAATACTACTAGCACTAACACAAAGTACTATTAAAGTTTTGGTTGTTTAATTTTCACGATTTCCAAAAGTAAACCCATAAAAATTATGTTTCTTTCGTATGGTGTGTATTGACCAACAATCTTTTATATTTGTACCACCCAACAAAGTATATTGTTTGTTCTTTCTTTTACGTCCTCACTACCCATAAATAATTAAATATATTTTCTTCTTTTCTATGTACCACTGAATTTTATGTTCCTTGTTGAAAATTATGTACAAACTCATGGTTTTCTTTTCTCTTTTCTTTTCTTTTTTTATGTTTATACCACCAACACAAATATTTTCGTTTTTCTTTTTCTAAATGTACTACCCATGAACTTGCTTCTTTTCTCTGGTGAAACTTATGTGCCACTGATAAAAAGGTTTTCTTTTCTTATCTAGTATACGTACCACCAACAATAAAATATCAAGAAAAGTGAAGCATAAGAAAACTTCAAATAACGACACTATCAAACTAGCAAAACACAACTAAAGAGCAAAATCTATATTATTAAGAGTCTATTACTCATCCAAATTATAAAACCATCCCACAGAAAAGCAAAAGAACATACTAAAATTACTTTGCTAATTAACTTAATTATTTCTTTAAACATACTTCAGAAGAGGGTTGTCTCAACATAATTAGTTGCGTTAATTCTGTAAACAAGTTCATACGCTAGCTCCTATACATGTCAATAACATCATAGAACTATAGAAGCATGGAATAAAAGCATATGAACTTGCATATAAAATTAATGCAACTAGACAATCCATGTACAAGAGAGGAACCTTTGACTAAGCTACAGATGTATGTAGTATCATGTTTAAACCATCAATTTAGCAAAAATAGAGATGAACTGTTTCAGATGTGAAAGAATGATCCTACAACATGGCTGGCTTCCGAATTAATACTTTTAACTTATCAAGATCTTTAATATCCAAAACATGCATTGACACATGTATTCCATTCAATTCATGTAGAAACTGTTGAAATAGTGGATCAGATGTAAGTGGTTGTACAGATTAGTATTAGTACACTTCTAGAAGATTAGTTAGAATATAGTCAGTTAGTGAGCTGTTAGTGAACTCTTGAGTTGTAATTGATAGGCAATTAGGAAAGTAGTTAGCTTGTTAATCAGATTGTATAAATAGAAGAATGTACAGAACACTTAAGACGGTTGATTGAATACTGAATTGATTCTCTCTCTCGGACGAATTAATATGGAGTTTGGGCCATTTGTATGGTTATCATTAGCTCCTTGGCCCAATTCTTGCTGGCCGAATGGATCAAATAAATGTGCCAATTCTGGTGAGACTTTGGAATTTAAATCCTTTCTTCCTTCTATTTCATTATAATACACTTCACTTTTAGCTGTACAGAAGTAAAAAAAAATTACTACTAGCTAATATGAAATTCCTAGAACATAATAGACCGCTAAAATCGGGCCTACCCGATTCTATTATTTGATCGAGACCAGGGAATTGCATCAAAGGTCGACCTCGCGGTGGATCACACCAAAGCACGAGGATAAGGTACCGAGTTCTAGGATCGAAGTACCTGTTGAGATCGAGGCCAGTAACGATCAAGACCAAATCAGGCATACATCGAGCAAAGTACAATAACAGAAAGACGAGATATCTATGACTTGTCGAAGATCGTGGTGGAAATCTCGGAAGAGATCAATTCAATGGTGGTTGTTTTGCTAATCATGAGATTTACTTCCAAAAATTAGAATTATACCATAGATAGGATTCCTCTACTATATAAAGAGGGTTCTAATCATTTTGTATCCACCTTACACTCTGAGATATCAAAGCAATATAACGCCTTTTCTTTAGCTCATATTCTTGTTCACCAGCTTGTTATATTTTAATTGTTCTTGCACCAATTCGTTCGAGGGTATTCAAGCTCGAGGGATAAATTCTGTTCAAACACCGGTTTGCTTTATTTTATTGTTAATTGCTATTACTAATCTCTACATTTATCAATTGGTATTAGGTGAAATCACGTGTCCTTAAAACCACATTATAAGTTTAATTGTTATCCAATTTTAAGAGTAAACAGTTTGGCGCCCACCATGGGGCTAAGGATAATAGTACTTGTTTGTTATTAATTCACATACTACACACTGCTTCACGCTTGTTCTCGTAAGTGTCTTTGATTTCAGGAATAAACATGTCAAACTCTCAAGTAGCACCTACTCACCCAGACAACAACCTTGGTCTTCATGGCGAGAACGAACACGTAGTTACCTCAGGAAACGGAGTACCCCCAGTCAACCCCGATAGACCACCGGCCGTAGATCCAATCGATGTCAGCTCCCATATTTACATCAATGGGAATTTGGGCGTTGACCCTGAAAATAGCGTTCACAAATATGCCCGAGCAGTTGATCAGAACGCATAAAGCGCTGAAGAAAGCGGAATTAGCCTTCGAATGATATTCAAAATGTTGCAGACTCAACAAACTGCGATAGCGCAACTCCAAAATTAGAATCAAGCACCAAGCAGAATTGAGCTCGAGACATCGCAAAAATTTATTCGTAGAGCCGAACCTGTACCGAAAAATCGAACGCCATTGAATCGGGAACTGACCCGCCATTATAAAGATGCTCGAGGAGCTCACTAAACGGATTGAATCAGGAGAAAAAATTGAGACAAATGACAAAAAGGTAGAAACATACAACTCCCGAGTCGATCAAATACCATGGGCACCACCGATTCTAAAGGGTTTGGATTCGAAGAAGTTCGTGCAGAAGCCTTTCCCTCCAAATGCAACTCTAAAGCGCATCCCAAAAAAATTTTGCATGCTAGAAAATCCTAAATACAATGGAACCACTAAGCCTAATGTGCATGTTACTTATTATACATGCACAATAAAGGGGAATGACTTAGAAGACGATGAGATTGAATCGATTCTATTAAAAAAATTTGGAGATATTTTATCAAAAAGGGCGATGATATGGTACCACAATTTGCCGCCCAATTCCATTGATTCCTTCGTCGTGCTTGCAGATTCGTTCGTAAAGGCACACGCCGGAGTAATAAAGGTTGCGACTAGGAAGTCGGACCTCTTCAAAGTAAGAAAAAAGGACAACAAAATGCTAAGGGAATTCGTATCTCGGTTCCATATGGAATGCGTGGACCTACCCCGATCACAGACGTGTCTGTTCAAGCTTTTACTCAAGATTTGAACGAGTAAAGTTCGATAGCGTCACGACAACTGAAGAAGAATTTAATTGAATATTCAGTTGTAACCTGGGCCGATGCACATAATTGGTACCAGCAAAGATCAGGGTCGAGGATGATCAATTGGGAACCTCTTTCGGTTCTATTTACTCGAATAGGCCCATCGATAGAATTCAAAGGGACATCGACAGAGAACCTCGATCAAACAGAGATCGGTACCAATCATACAACGCAGATCGTAGAAACAGCGGCCTAGGATGTAACCTCACTCTAAATGATCGAAAGAATGATCGAGGACAAAGCTACCGATGGCTCATGAGTAAAAATAGCTTCGATAAATATGTCGAGCCCACAAAAGCACCGCGACTATCAGAATATAACTTCAGCATTGATGCGTCAGGTATTGTATCAGCCATTGGATGGATCAAGGATAGTAGATGGCCCAGGTCCCTGCAGACCGATCCAGCTCAAAGGAACCCTAATAAAATGAGTAAATACCATGGTACTCATGGTCACAAAACCGAAGATTGTAGACACCTGAGGGAGAAGGTTGCTCATTTATTTAACGAGGGTCACCTTCGAGAATTCTTAATTGATCGAGCCAAGAACCACTTCAAAAATAGAGATTCAAATAGATAAAACAAATAGGAAGAGCCAAAACATATAATTCACATGATCGTTGGTGGGGTTGATATTTCGAAAGGACTAGTATTTAAATGCACCGAGGTGACAATC
Organism: Nicotiana glauca; assembly: GCA_026770625.1. Lineage (NCBI taxonomy): Eukaryota > Viridiplantae > Streptophyta > Magnoliopsida > Solanales > Solanaceae > Nicotiana > Nicotiana glauca. Next base: position 57,915 of record MU716653.1, on the reverse strand, counting down.
ACAACGGAGAAGCAAACTCGGGATTACTTACCAGAAGAAATCTTGTCTTTCAACGATGAGAATGCATAAGGGGTCGAACAACCTCATAATGACATAGTGGTAATATCTGCCCTTATGAATAAAATTCAATTTAAACGTGTTTTGATTAATCCAGGTAGCTCGTCAAATATTATCCGATCAAGGGTCGTAGAGTAACTCAACCTCCAAGATCAAATCGTGCTTGCAGCTCTGATACTTAACGATTTCAACATGGCAAGTGAAACCGCCAAAGGGGAAATTATTTTTCCAGTAAATGTTGTCGGGACCNCAAGCAATAATCTCTCCACCAAGTCTTGGCAGATCCCGACAAGCAAAAAGTAGCAAAATCGTCCCTATTATTCTCAATTATCCCCATGTTCCTGAGAACCTCATGACAGCTGTCTAGATAATACTGGGGATCCTTCGAAGATGCACCGCTGAACCTGTCCAATCTCCATAAAGCATCGACATACATAGATGCCCCATCACTGGTCTGGGCTACCACACCCGGCTGAACTGCTCCAACTAGCTGAACTGATGAAGTCTGAAACTGGGGAGCTACCTGCTCCGGAGTGCGAGTAGCAGGAGTCTGGGCTTCTCCTCCAGCCTGAGAGACGGCTGGTGCTACAGGAAGCAAACATGCCCGGGTTACACTCTCTATAAGACGGACCAGAGCATCTTGGAGTATTGGGGTAGAAATAAAACCATCTAGGACCTGAGTTGGGCCCACGAAACTACTGGGGTCGGAACCTCATCATCAAAGTCAACCTGAGGCTCCGTTGTTGGTGCTGCTGCCCTGGGCTGAGCTCTGCCTCCTACCTTGGCCTCTAGCATGGCCTCGGCCTCGGCCTCTGCCCCTCGTGGGAGCTGGTGCTGGGGAATCGGGTTGCTGGTTAGCGGATGAGGATGTCACTCCTCCTTTTTCCGAAAGCTTTATCGGCTTTTACTACACCTCGGGAAGAGATATAGTAATAAAGGAGTTTTTCCAATTTAAGGACAATCGAAACGAGATTCGTTTTTATTAAAAGGTTCAGAGTCGCCACTTGAGAGATTTATGGTGTCCCAACTCATCGGTTTGAATCCCAAATCGAGGAAGGGTTTGACTCTGTTCAACTATCACGAACCAGAAATCCGGGTAAGAAATTCTGTTAACCCGGGAGAAGGTGTTAGGCACTCCCGAATTTCGTGGTTCTAGCACGGTCGCTCAACTATCATATTTGGTTAAAATATTTAATTTTAATACATGTTATCCTATTTGTGCATTTTTTTAGAATTAATTACCGCTTTTGTCAAATATTTTTTATTTAAGAAAATGAACGTCGTTTAAGAATGTGTTTTCGGATCACGTCACATGAAATGCACCCGGATCCTTGACACATTCTCATTCAACGTTTTTGGATTTGGATTTGAGTTGCATGAAATGCACACCCGTATTAGGAAAGTAATATTATTAAAAATCGTGCCTAAAGCAGCTAACGTGTTATATATTTTGGGAAGACCGTGAAATTAGCTAAACAGCCTATCCCAGATACTAAGTATTTTAGTAAGTAATTAATGAGGGCCCCGCAATTGTATAAGGTCATGCCTAAAGTGACTAAATTTTCTATTGGTTTTTGTATCTAAAAAGGAAAGAAAATCCTAGTTAATTATTTAAGAACTCTTTAAAAATTTTTATTATTTGAACTCTCATCTCTATTAGGCCTTGAAATTGGCCCAAGGATAGAACAAAATATAATCATGCTTAAAAGAATATGGTATAGCTCGGCTCGAACAAACATGTAATTAAAATTGGGCCTATTAAGGCTATTATGGCCTAAACTGGGCTGTTTGTTCTTGAATGTTATTCTAAGCCCAAACGTTAACCAAACAACTTTAAACATTGATCTAAATCAGGTTACATATATGTGTAATTACTAATTTTATAGAATATCTAAAATATTATTAAAGTTACAATTATTACTAGAAATCAACTAATGCAAACATACTGATACGATGTGGATGATACGATGTTTCCACCTGGCAATTATCACTTCCATCTGGCAACTTGTCTGTGGATGATACGATGTTTCCACCTTGTGATGCACATTATACTTCGCTAGCAGCTTCTCAAAGGCTCAATTACAGAAGTGGGTGCCTCCGTCACTGATTATAGCTCTCGGTTTCCCAAAACGGGTAAGTATGTTCTTCTTCAAAAACCCCACCACTACTCTTGCATCATTAGTGGGAAGTGCTGCAGCTTCTACCCATTTGGACATATCGTCTATAGAAACAAGTATGTACTTATTGCCGAAGGAGCTGATGAAGGGACCCATGAAGTCAATTCCTCAAACATCAAACACTTCCACCTCTTGAATCGGGTTCATGGTCATCTCATGGCGCCGGGAAATGTTCCCGGTTCGCTGGCATTCATTGTAGCCCTTCACCCATTGGTGCGCATCTTTGAACACTCGCAGTTGTCCTAACTCCTCCGAAATTCCCACCATATGCTGATGCATGACATGCCTACAAAACAGAAGATTGTTAGATCTTGGGGACACACCTCTGAATCATATTATCAACACATATTCAAAACAGGTAAGTTTTATCCCAGTAATACATGCAGCAATCACGATAAAACTTTTCCTTTTGTAATGAAGACAGATCATAAGGAACTATGCCACATGCTAGGTAGTTTGCAAAAGTCTGCATACCATGGCACTTCTTCAAGATTGGCCACTAGCAGTTGCTCGTCTGGAAAGGTTTCCAGAATATCCTCAACCTCAGTTGAATTTTCAGCTCCCTCAAGTCATGATAGATGATCAGCAACTTGATTTTTTGTGCCCTTATAGTCACGAATTTCGAGGTCAAACTCTTGGAGTAACAGCACCCAACGAATTAGGCGCGGTTTAGATTCTTTATTCTCAATCAAGTACCTTAGAGCTGCATGGTCAGTGTATACAATTACCTTAGAACCGATCAGCTATGATCTGAATTTATCAAAAGTAAACACCACTGCCGATATCTCCTTCTCTGTCACAGTGTAGTTCAGCTGGGCTTCACTCAACGTTCTACTTGCATAGTAGATTGGATGCATTAATTTGTCTTTCTGATGTCCCAGCACTGCCCCCACTGTGTAGTCACTAGCATAACATATGAGTTCAAAGGCATCACTAGGCATAGCCAGGTAGGGTGCAAAAATAAGACGACACATTTGAATACGTAGACCTAGTGTCAAATAGAACTGAAGCACCCCTATCACAGACTAGAATAGTACCTGTAATAACAGTATCTAAAGACTCGGCCTCTGGCCTGGCTGGCAAAGCATAACACCGGGGCTGGGCCCCACCTCCCTAAACCATGTCTCTAGGACGATCGGCTACAGACTGACCCCTACCTCTGCCGGTCCGAGCTCCACCTCTACGGTCTCTACCTCCACCTCTATGATCCCTACCCCTACCTCTAGCTGGCCGGGCGAGCTGTGGATCACCTGATGCCTGAATCATAGGGCGAGGACCCTGCTGCTGAGAGCTGCCCGAGGCTCAAGGGCAAAACCTGATAATGTGACCAGGGTTACCACAACCATAACAAGACCTCGGCTACTGTGACTACTGGCCCTGTCGACCTGAATATCCTCCCCTGAAGCTCTGAAGTGGAGGCGCACTGATGGGCTGTTGATCAGAATAATGCTGCTAAGAACTACTACCGCCTGGAGTACCATGAGAAACCTGGAGCGCTGACTGAAAGGGCCTCGGTGAATGACCTCTACCATAGGAATCCCTACCTCCAGACGAGGTACCACTAAACCTACCAGAATGACGAAACCTCTTATCCGACATCTGACCACCTCCCCGTGCGAGGGCCATCTCAGCCCTGCGGGCCGCATTGGCTGCCTCCTGAAAGGAAATATCATTACCAGCTCCCATAGTCATCTAGAGACGGATCGGCTGAATCAACCCATCAATAAATCTCCCAACCCTCTCTCACTCTGTGGGGAGTATCACAATAGCATGGCGTGCCAAATCAATAAATCGAGTCTCATACTGTGTAACTATCATGGAGCCCTGCTGGAGGCGCTCAAACTGCCTGCGAAGTGCCTCCCGCTGAGTGACTGGAAGAAACTTCTCCAAAAACAACTCTGCGAACTGATCCCATGTCGATGCTGGAGACCCTGCTGGTCTAGATAGGCAATAGTCCCTCCACCAAGTCTTGGCGGATCCTGCAAGCCGGAAGGTGGCAAAATCGACCACATTGGTCTCCACAATACCCATGGTCCTAAGGATCTCGTGACAGCTGAATAAGAAATCATGTGAATCCTCCGATGAAGCACCGCTGAATGTGGTGGGGAAGAGCTTGGAGAACCGATCAAGTCTCCACAAAGCATCCGAAGATATAGTTGCTTCATCGCCGGCCTGAGCTGCAATACCTGGCTGAGCTGTCACAGCTGGACATGAGCCTGGGGAGCTACCTGCTCCGGAGTACGTGTAGCAGGAGTCTGAACTCCTCTTCCAGCCTAAGAACTGGCTGGTACTACTGGCAGCAAACCCGCTCTAGTGACACTCTCCATAAAGCCTGCCAATCTGACTAGAGTGTCTTGAAGATCTGGGGTGACCATGACCCCTCCTGGGACCTAAGTTGGGCCCACCGGAGCTACTGGGGCTGGAACCTCATCATCATTATCAATATGAGGCTACACCTCTGGAACTGCTGCCCGGGGTTGAGCTCTGCCCCTGCCTCGGCCTCTGGCACGAACTCAGCCTTTGCCCCTCGCAGGAGCTGCTGTTGGGGGCTCGGGCTGCTGCGTGGTGGAAGAGGAAGCACGTGTTCTCTCCATCTGCAAAAGAACAGAGTAGAAGGACAATCAGTATTTGAGGAACAGAATCGCACGACAAGAAAGAACAAATGTGAAACTTTTCCTAACTCCGTAGCCTCTGGGGTGTAAATACAGACGTCTCCGTACCGATCCCTCAGACTCCACCAAGTTTGTCCGTGAGTAGCGAGACCTATGTAACCTAGAGCTCTGATACCAACTTGTCACGGCCCGGATTTCCCACCCTCGGGAGTCATGATGACGCCTACTAAATGGAAGCTAGGCAAGCCAATTTTCAATACCTCTTTTAACAACATTAACCATATAAGGAAAGACGAGACAATTAATATAAAAGCGGAAGTCTTAAAACATATATAACTGAAAATAAGCGTGGAAGTTCAATAACATCTCTACCCAGATCCGGTGTCACTAACTCACGAACTACTAAAGAGTGCTAAAAACAAGTCTGAATAGAAGTACATCAATATTTGTCTCTGTACAAGGAAAACAAACTAATAACATAGAAGGGATTCCGGCCTACAGACGCCAGCTAGGCTACCTCGAAAGTCCCTGGACTGAAGTTAGATCCCAATCAACTACTGTTGTGGTCCAAAAGTTGCTCCTGTACCGTGATCTGTGCAAAAGAGCACAGAAGTGTAGCATCAGCACTACCAACCCTATGTGCTGGTAAGTGCCTGGCCTAACCCCGACGAAGTAGTGACGAGGCTAGACAGGACTACCAAACCAACCTGTGTAGTTCAATATACATATATATGCAATAAAAGGGAAGAATACAGAATTTAAACAGTTAAGAGGGAGGGGAGCATACTATAGGACAAGTACAGTCCGGAAATAAGTCAGCAATTTAAGCAGGAAATCGTGCAATAACAATAATTAATGAGCATAGGAATATTAATAGTTGCATGGCATCAACTTTTGTGCTCTTACTCTCATTCTCACCAAAAACAATCAACTAAAGTGCACGACATCAACCTTCGTGCTTTTCCTCACATAACTCTCATATTAAGGCACGGAATAACCCTTCGTGCAATTATAATCAAATCAGGGCACAAAATGTTCCTTCGTGCATAAATAATCAAAACATGGCACGGAATGACCCATCGTGCAAATATAATCAAACATGGCACGGAATGACCCTTCGTGCAAATATAATCAAAACATGGCACGGAATGACCCTTCGTGCAAATATAATCAAACATGGCATGGAATGACCCTTCGCGCATTACCACTCTTCCTCACCTAAACAGTAATCACAACCAAACGGGCGAAGGGATAAGCAAATAATAAGAAATGTCCCAGCAAGGGAAAACACAATTAAACAGCTAAATCCCGGCAAGGGAGCAACAACAACAACTTTCACATCCTGGCAAAGGAGATAATCAATATACTCAAACCATCCCGGCAAGGGATTAATCACATCTCTTTCCATTTCTTTCATTTCTTACTCAATAGTATTTTTATCATTCGAGCCAATGCTCCAAAGAATTCACAATTCACAATTATTCCTCACTACTCTTCACATTAGGTAGAAGCCATTAATTTAGCCTTGAAGAGTCCCAAAATATACCAAATAAGCACAAACAAAGACCTACGGTCATGCTAGACATGGGTGTATAGATACTCGTCACTATGCCTATACACCGTACTCGATCATTTAGCAATTAGCAACTAATAACACTCTAATCATATTCCATCAAGCCAAAGTTAGATCAAACACTTACCTCAAATGCTCCAAAAATCCACTCAAGCCTCTAGTATAGCTTTACCCCTCAAATTCACTGCAAAACTGCTCGAATCTAGTCACAAATTACTTGAATATATCAATAAATGCTAATTGAATCAACTTGAATGCATGAAAATGAATTTCCCAAAGTTTTACTCAAAAGTTCCCAAAATGCCCCCGGGCCCACGTGGTTAAAACCCAAGGTTCGGACTAAAACCCGATTACCTATTCCCCCACGAGTTCATATCTATGATTTGTTTTGAAATCGGACCTCAAATTGAGGTCCAAATCCCCAATTTTAAGAAAACATAGGTTCTACCTAAAATTCTCATTTTCACCGATGAAAATCCTTAATTTTAAGATGAAAACATGATAAATGATGTAAATGATTGAAGGAATTAAGTAAAAATTGACTTACAAATGATTTGGGGAAAATCGCCTATGGAGTGTTTGAGTTGAAAGAATGAAGAAATGAGGTGAAAATTCTTCTAAGTGTGAAATATGGAGGTTGCAGATGTGGGAATTGCGGCGAACCCCGACCAAAATGTGGGAATTGCAAACAAAGCTTCGCATTTGCGAAGCCAGGTCAACGCTGGGACTTTCGCATTTGCGAAAGGGGCCTCGCAATTGCGATCAATGGCCCTCCGCATTAGCAATCAAAATGATCGCATTTGCGACCCAGTACATATTTCCTGGACTTCGCATTTACGAAAAGGATGATTGCATTTGCGATCATAGGCCACAGTCCCAGACATCGCTACTGCGATGAAGGGCTCGCATTTGCGAACTCGCAATTACGAGTCTCCACTTTGAATTTGCGAAGATCACAGAAGCCAAAATACCAGAAAATTTTAAAGTCCAAAATGCACTCCGATGCCTATCCAGAACACACCCGAGCCCTCGGGGCTCCAAACCAAACATGCAAACAACCTCAAAAATATCCTATGGACTTACTCGTGTGATCAAATCACCAAAATAACATCAACATCAATGAATCAAGCCTCAGAATCATCATTTTCATTTAAAACTTCATAAACTTCCAACTTTAGCTATTTAGGTCCGAAACACGTAAAATGACGTCCGATTTTAACCAAACTTTATAAAAAGCACTTAACATATATTTAATACTTGTGACGGGCATCGGAACCAAAATACGAGCCCGATACCATCACTTTTTGATCAAATTTTATTTTCATTTTCCTTAAACATTTTTAGAAAACAATTTCATGGAAAAATTCATTCCTCGGGCCTCGGACCTCGAAATTCGATTCTTGGCATACGCCCAAGTCCCATATTTTTCTATAGACCCTCCGAGACCGTCAAATCACGGGTTCGGGTCCGTTTACCAAAAACATTGACCGAAGTCAACTTTAATCATATTAATATCAAAATTCTTCAATGTTTTCACAGAATTCACATATTTCAACATAAAAGTTTTTCGGCTACGCGCCCGGACTGTGCACGCAAATAGAGGCAACTATAAGTGAGGTTTTCAAGGCCTCGAAAGCATATAACAAATGAGGAAATAGGTGATGACCTCTTTGGGTCGTCACATAAAATGAATTAATTTGACTTCGATTAATATTTTGGGTAAACGAACTCGAACCTGGACTCGGACGTGTAATTTGACGATCCCGAAAGGTACGTAGAAAAATATGGGACTTGGGCGTATGGCCAGAATCGGTTTTCGAGGTCACAAGCCCGAGAAATGAATCTTTAAAAAAAATTATTTTCTGAAATTATTTATGAGATTTGGAAACGAATTGTGATTAGAACTTGATAGTATTGGGCCCGTATTTGGTTCTGATGCCTGGTATAGGTCTTATATGTTATTTAAGATAAGTCTCTGAAGTTTGGTAAAAAACGCACTTGAAACAACGTTGAATAGATCATTTTTGAGGAAAATTGAAAATTTGAAGTTCTTAAGGAAATTTTATGATTATGATGTTAAATTCATAGTTGTTGATGTTATTTTAGTGATTTGAATGCACGAGAGAGTCCGTATGATGATTTTAGGTTGGTTTGCATGTTTGATTTGAAGCCCCGAGGGCTCAGGTGAGTTTTGGATAGGCCACGAAGTGATATTCTAACTTAGGGAATTGCTGATATGCTTCAAGTGTGAAACTTGTCTCGCAAATGCGAGCCATGTATCGCAAATGCGAGAGGTGGACTGGGCAGCCTTCTTCGCAAATGCGACACCCTCCTGGATCCCCCTCAGTCGCAAATGCGAGACCTCAGTCGCAAATGCGACACTGCTTTCGCAAATGCGAACATAGCAGAGGTCGGGGTTCGCAATTGCGAACCCTATTCGCGTTTCCCATAATTGCAACCTGCAAATTTTTACACTTAGCTGAAAATCAACCATTTTTCACACCCTTCCAAAACACAAACTCCCTAGGGCGATTTTTCAAGAACAAATCTTCTTCCAAATCGATTGTAAGACAATTTTAACTCGTTTTCTTCAATCATTAACATCTTTTAACATTATATCAACTTAAAATCAATGATTTTCATGGGAAAAATTGGGTGTTTTAGGGTAGAACCTAGGTTTTTAAAAAATTGGGGAATTGGACCTCGATTTGAGGTTCGATTTCAAAACAAATGATATATTTGGGTTCGTGAGGGAATGGGTAGTCGGGTATTGGTTTGAACCTCGGGTTTTGACCATGTGGGTCTGAGGATATTTTTGATTTTTTGGGTAAAACTTTGGAAAACTCATTTTCATGCATTGGAGTCGATTCATTTAGCATTTATTGATGCGATTAAGTAACTTATGGCTAGATACGAGCAAATTGGTGGTGGAATCAAGGGGTAAAGCGATAATTGAGACGTGAATTGTGTTCGTGGCATCGAGGTAAGTGTTTGATCTAACCTTAGCTTGAGGGATTAGGATTAGCGTCCTATTTGCTACGTGTTAATTGTGGAGTACGACGTATAAGCATGGTGACGAGTATCTATACGTCGGAGCCAAGCATGCACGTGAGTCTTGTATTGTAATTGTTATGACTCCGTCGTGGTTTACTACGCTCCATATGTTGTTATCATCCTTGTTCCATTGCCAGTCTATTAGTGTCATATTATTGTTCCCTTACTGGTCTGTTAGTGCCATATTATTGTTCCTTTGCCGGGATATTTGTTTTGATGTTATTGTTCCCTTGTTGGAATATTGTTGAAATGGTACTATTCCCATGTCGGGATGTTCTTATATTGCTCTTATTCCCTTTTCGGGTTTCTTTCTGATTGTTGTTGAGTTGTAACTAGGATCGGGTGGCACGCCGCCACGGAATTATATAAAATAGGAGCGGGTTGCACGCCTGCAATAAGATATATGAAATGGGATTGACTTGCACGCCTGCAACGAGATATGTGAAATGGGACGGGTTACACGCTTGCAACGAGATATATGAAGTGGGATCGGGTTGCACGCCTACAACAAAATATATGAAATGGGATCGGGTTGCACGCCCGCAACGAGATATGTGAAATAGGATCAGGTTGCATGCCTAAGACGAGGTACATGAAATGGTATCGGGTTGCACGCCTGCAATGATATGTGAATTGAAAGTGAAATCTGCCTTTGTTTTCCTTATCCTTATTAGTAACTGGATTTTTGGTTTCTTTAATATTCTCTTGATATTCTGTTGTTACCTGTATTTCCCCGGAGCATGTTTTTCCCCCTCCCGTTTTTAACTGAAATTATCTGCTTTAATTTTCCGTTGTATACGATTTAACTGCACAGGTTTATTTGGTAGTCTGGTCCTAGCCTCGTCACTACTTCACTGAGGTTAGGCTAGGAACTTACCATCACATGGGGTCGGTTGTGCTAATACTACACTCTATACTATGTGCAGATTTCGGAGCAGCCCTTGGACCATAGCATTCTGATTGCTACCTTCAGTCCACGCGGAGATCCAAGGTAGACGTGCAGGTGTCCGCAGGCCCTGGCATCTCCTTTATCCTTTAGTTCATGTTTTATCTATTTGATTTAGAAACAGTGTACCTCTAATTTCAGACTTTGTATTTAGCACTCTTAGATCGTTTGTGGTACTGTGACACCAGTTCTGGGTGATTAAGGCTTAAATAGTTGTATTAGCTTCATATTTCAGATATTTCACTATATTTCTTCCGCTTATTGAAATTTTCGTTGTTTTCATGTTATTGTTTTCTAATTACTAAAAACGTATAAAAATGGATAGGTTAATTTGTTCAATAATTGGCTTGCCTAGCTCACATTAGTAGGTGCCATCATGACTCCCGAGGGTGGGGAAAGCGGGTCGTGACAAGTTAGTATTAGAGCTCTAGGTTACATGGGTCTCATAGCCCACAGACAAGCTTAGTAGAGTCTGAGGGATCGGTACGGAGACGTCTGTATTTATCCCCCAAAGGCTACAGAGTTAGGAAAATTTCACATCTATTCTTTCCTGTCGTGCAGTTTGGTTTCTCAATGCTGATTGAATTTCTATTATGTTCTCTCGCATATGCTGAGAATACGCGTTTCCTTGTGAGCACGTGATTTTTGCCCTAAGCAAATTATTCCTAAAAAAATCCAAACAAAATTATTTTAATTTTTGTTGATATTTGTGGCATTTTTGTGTTAATTGGTTGCATAATAATTCACATTAAAAATACAAAAATATGCATATGCATTAGGGTTTTTAATTTTATAATTTTTAGTATTACTTCATTTTTTTAAAAAAATTAAAGGAAAATAAAAATAACATTTTTGTGTTGAAAATTACCATAAAATAGATATTAATTAATTTAACAATTTAATAAAATCAGAAAATAAATACAAAAATACAGAAAACACAAAAGAAAAAGAAAATACCAAAAATACAAAAGAAAATAAAAAATATATACAAAATACAATACAAAAGAATACAAGATAAATAATTGTGCTACTACAAAAATTATACCAATTAATAGCCCAAAAAGCCAAAAATTATCAAGGCCCAAAGAGGAACTTATCCGGTCTGCCCAGGAATCCAAAAACGACCCCATTTATATGCATAAGATCTAGACCGTTGAAATATTTGATCCAACGGTCATGTAACACGGACCACTAAAGAATAAAATGACGGCGTTCTCCATTTTTTAATCTGGGCCGTTCATTGGTTTAATCTAACGGATAAGGCTTCATTTTTATTTAATTAGACGATGTCGTTTTGGGGGCTCAAGGGATCTGAGTCGTTGGTACACTTAATCTAACAATCAGAGATCAATATGGGTCTTTTAATATAGTAAAAATACATACACCCTTATATTCATATCATCTCATCTCTTCACCGTCCAAACCCTAGCTGCCTTCTAATCCTCCCAGAACCCCGCCGGAACTCTACCGGCGGGAGACAACAACTAAGCCAACCACCACACCCTTAACACCGTATAATCATCTAAACCTCCTCTTTCCACCCCTATACCCTGTTTCCTTCGAATCGTCCCCTATCTCTTCGAATATACGAAGTTATGTCGCTGGAACTCTAATTCCGGCGAACATTACTTCGTCCAAATTAAACCAAAATCATACCATGGCTTCCTCTTTACGTCCTTAGCCCCGTTCTAAAACTTTCAAGCCATAAAAGCCACTGAAAAGGGTTCAAACCAAAACTCAAAGATCTGCCAGTGACCAAAAACCAAAAAACTTATATTCCAAGACACTGAAGTTCTGAAAAAAAATTTCAATTAAAAAAAAAAGAGAAAGAGGCGGGTCGAGTAAAAAGCTAAGTTCTTCTTTATTTGTTTTCTGTTTTTGTATGCATTTTTTCCTATGATTTTTGATTTTTTGTTTATGTTTTAGTGTTATTAGGGTTATTTGATTTTGTAGCATCTTTAGTTTAAAAGTCGAAACTGATATTGTTGAAGTTTCTGATAGATTAGTAATTAGATAGTAGTATTAGTAGTAAATTTTGGTTCTGATTTGATTAGCATAAGTTTCAACTTTTTTAGTAGTTGATTTGTTGATAATTTTTAGTCGTATCAGTATTAATTGTGATTACCAATTTGATTAATTAAATTCTGAAATCATTGACAATACTTAGTTATTAGAATTTTTGATTAATAGTTAATTAGACTTTGATTAATTGTGAGGATTGTTAATTAAAAATCATGGGGTTAAATTCAAGGAGTAAAAGGGTAACAGGTAGTAGGGTCATTTGGTGAATTCAAGTTACATTCAGGGGTAATTTGGGGTACAACAAATGGTTCAAATGTAATAAGTCTTAGGAGGTAGGGGTAATATGGGCATAATAAAAGGGCAGTTCAGTGAATACTGAATAGAAGTGGGGGCAAAAGGGGAATTACATTAGAATAGAATGTTCTAGATAGCGGAATAGGGGTAATTCTGCATAAATAAGGGGTAATAATCGAATAAATAATAAACAATAGAGATACAATTGAAATAAAAGGGGGACTAATGGATAATTTCTAAAGTTTTGAATTTCCTTCCCTTCAAACTCTATAAATAGGCCTTCATAGGCCTCTTTCAAGAAGTTTTGGGGAGCAATCTAAAAATACTCCTCAAATGTTATAACATTCTTCCTCTCCAATTGTTAATCTTCATCTCTTCAAAATACAAAAACCTTAGAAAATTATCAGAAAATCATAAAAATATCACTGTTTCATTGGTTCTAATTCAAAATTCGAAGCTGTACTTCTCTTATATTTGGATTTGGCGATCAAAATACTGCTGAACTTGAATTGTGATAAGTCGAGTGTTAATCTGCTGTTTGATCTATCATTATGCTGGTTTTCTGTTGATCTGTTATTGTTGTGGTTAAATCTGGTATTGATTGAGGCTGATTAAGTTTGTTGTTTGTTGCTGTGGCTGATTCCTGTTACTTTTGACCTAGAAATCTCATTGATCTCGTTTATTTTCCAGGTACACAGCTGCTTCTACTGCTGTAATTCAAGTCATATGTATTGAAAATGAATCCAATTGTTACTTATGAATCTGTTAGCAACATATGCATTATGTGTAATTAGAATTTAGTAGATATAGATCTTATTAGCATATTTTGTATTCATTAGGAATAGTCAAATTATAATTAAACTTTAATTTTCGGACTGTTATTGCTGTATTTGAATTCTGACTGTAATGTATTTGTAATAATACTTTTAGAATTTAGAATCTTAGTATTAGTAAGACAACTGTTAGATTTAGGACATTTTACGGGCATTCTGCAATAAAAATCGAAAAAATTCTACTGTTTAGTTTTCTGTTATAGAAATAATTTGATTATCAGAAATTGATAAATAAACAAAAAATGAATATTTTACATACTTAATCCTTTAGCATTTTGATATTTCAACTTTGCAGATTTGAGTATGTGATTTCAATTGATAATAATAGATAAAAGTCGATTACAATGATAGTGAATATGTAATGTTTTAATAATAAGTTTAGGTAGAAACAGTAAAGCCCAAATAAGAGTTCAGTATGTTTGCATTAGTTGATTTCTAGTAATAATTGTAACTTTAATAATATTTTAGATATTCTATAAAATTAGTAATTACATATATATGTAACCTGATTTAGATCAATGTTTAAAGTTGTTTGGTTAACGTTTGGGCTTAGAATAACATTCAAGAACAAACAGCCCAGTTCAGGCCATAATAGCCTTAATAGGCCCAATTTTAATTACATGTTTGTTCGAGCCGAGCTATACCATATTCTTTTAAGCATGATTATATTTTGTTCTATCCTTGGGCCAATTTCAAGGCCCAATAGAGATGAGAGTTCAAATAATAAAAAATTTCAAAGAGTTCTTAAATAATTAACTAGGATTTTCTTTCCTTTTTAGATACAAAAACCAATAGAAAACTTAGTCACTTTAGGCATGACCTTATACAATTGCGGGGCCCTCATTAATTACTTACTAAAATACTTAGTATCTGGGATAGGCTGTTTAGCTAATTTCACGGTCTTCCCAAAATATATAACATGTTAGTTGCTTTAGGCACGATTTTTAATAATACTACTTTCCTAATACGGGTGTGCATTTCATGCAACCCAAATCCAAATCCAAAAATATTGAATGAGAATGTGTTAAGGATCCGGGTGCATTTCATGTGACGTGATCCGAAAATACATTCTTAAACGACGTTCATTTTCTTAAATAAAAAATATTTGACAAAAGCGGTAATTAATTCTAAAAAATGCACAAATAGGATAACATGTATTAAAATTAAATATTTTAACCAAATATGATAGTTGAGCGACCGTGCTAGAACCACGGAATTCGGGAGTGCCTAACACCTTCTCCCGGGTTAACAGAATTTCTTACCCGGATTTCTGGTTCGTGATAGTTGAACAGAGTCAAACCCTTCCTCGATTTGGGATTCAAACCGGTGAGTTGGGACACCATAAATCTCTCAAGTGGCGACTCTGAACCTTTTAATAAAAACGAATCTCGTTTCGATTGCCCTTAAATTGGAAAAACTACTTTATTACTATATCTCTTCCCGAGGTGTAGTAAAAGCCGATAAAGCTTTCGGAAAAAGGAGGTGTGACATCCTCATCCACTAACCAGCAACCCGATTCCCCAGCACCAGCTCCCACGAGGGGCAGAGGCCGAGGCCGAGGCCATGCTAGAGGCCAAGGTAGGAGGCAGAGCTCAGCCCAGGGCAGCAGCACCAACAACGGAGCCTCAGGTTGACTTTGATGATGAGGTTCCGACCCCAGTAGTTTCGTGGGCCCAACTCAGGTCCTAGATGGTTTTATTTCTACCCCAATACTCCAAGATGCTCTGGTCCGTCTTATAGAGAGTGTAACCCGGGCAGGTTTGCTTCCTGTAGCACCAGCCGTCTCTCAGGCTGGAGGAGAAGCCCAGACTCCTGCTACTCGCACTCCGGAGCAGGTAGCTCCCCAGTTTCAGACTTCATCAGTTCAGCTAGTTGGAGCAGTTCAGCCGGGTGTGGTAGCCCAGACCAGTGATGGGGCATCTATGTATGTCGATGCTTTATGGAGATTGGACAGGTTCAGCGGTGCATCTTCGAAGGATCCCCAGTATTATCTAGACAGCTGTCATGAGGTTCTCAGGAACATGGGGATAATTGAGAATAATAGGGACGATTTTGCTACTTTTTGCTTGTCGGGATCTGCCAAGACTTGGTGGAGAGATTATTGCTTGGCTAGACAAGCCGGATCACCAACTTTGACTTGGGAGCAGTTTACTCAGCTATTTCTGGAGAAGTTTCTCCCCATCACTCAGAGAGAGGCCTATCGAAGGTAGTTTGAGCGTCTCCAACAGAGTTCTATGATCGTTACTCAGTATGAGACTAGATTCATCGACTTGTCCCGTTATGCTCTTGTCATACTTCCCACTAATAGAGAGAGGGTGAGGAAGTTCATTGAGGGACTTATCCAGCTTATTTGACTTCAGATGGCTAGGGAGACAGGGAGTGAGATTTCTTTTCAGGAGGTAGCCAATGTGGCTAGGAGAGTGGAGATGGTTTTGTCGCAAAAAGTTGGTCATGTGTCGGACAAGAGGCCTTATCATTCAGGCAGATTCAGTGGTGCCTCGTCTAGAGGTAGGGATCCGTATGGTAGAGGCCATCTTCCTAGGCCTTATTAGTCAGCACTTCAGGTTTCTCATAGTGCTTCAGGTGGCCGTGGTTCTCATATGCAGTATTTTAATTAGCAGTCCTACAGTGCATCACCAGCTCCTATTAGTGCACCGCCACTTTAGAGTTTCCAGGGTGGCCAAGCCCAGCAGCCGAGGGCTTATTTTACTTGTGGTGACATGAGGCACATTTCTAGGTATTGCCCTCAAGCATCGAGCAGCTCTCAGCATCAGGGTTCCCGTGCCATAGTTCAGGCACCGAGTGCTCCCTAGCCCGCCCAGCCAGCTAGAGGTAGGGGTAGAGGTAGAGGTATTAGAGGTGGAGGCCAGCCAACAGCAGGCCATCCTAGAGATGTAGTCGAGGGTGGTGGGGCCCAACCCCGATGTTATGCTCTTCCAGCCAGACCCGAGGCTGAGGCTTCCGATGCAGTTATCACAGGTACGGTTTTGGTTTTTGGTAGAGATGCTTCAGTTTTATTTGATCCAGGGTCTACATACTCCTATGTGTCATCTTATTTTGCACCGTATCTGGTCATGCCTAGTAATTCTTTAAGTGCTCCAATTTATGTGTCTACCCCGGTGGGTGATTCTATTGTAGTAGATCGAGTCTATCATTCATGTATTGTTGTGATTGGAGGTCTTGAGACTCGTGTAGATTTTATTCTTTTGGACATGGTTGATTTTGATGTCATATTGTGGATGGACTAATTATTACCTTACCACGCTATCTTGTACTGTCATGCCAAGACTGTGACCTTAGCCTTGCCGGGTTTGCCTCATTTAAAGTAGAGACGGACTCCTGGTCATTCTACCCGTAGTGTCATCTCTTATCTGAAGGCTCGGCGTATGGTCGAGAAGGGGTGTTTGGACTATTTGGCCTATGTTCGTGATTCTAGTGCTGAGGTTCCTTCTATTGAGAATGTGCCCATTGTTTGGGAGTTTCCTGAGATATTTGCTTTAGACCTGCCAGGTATGCCACCCGACAGGGATATTGAATTTTGCATTAATTTGGCTCGGGGCGCTCAGCTCATTTCTATTCTGCCGTACCATATGGCCCTACCTGAGTTGAAAGAGTTGAAGGAGTAGTTGCAAGACTTGCTTGAAAAGGGTTTCATTAGACCCAGTGTTTTGCCTTAGGGTGCGCGGGTGTTATTTGTCAAGAAGAAGGATGGATCGATGCAGATGTGTATAGATTACCGGCAATTGAACAAGGTTACGATCACGAATAAGTATTCGCTGCCGAGGATTGATGATTTGTTTGTTCAGCTTCAGGAAGCCAAGGTATTTTCGAAGATTAACTTGAGATCCGGCTACCATCAGTTGAGGATTAGGGCATCTGATGTCCCTAAGACAGCTTTCCGCACTCGGTACGGACATTATGAGTTCTTGGTGATGTCATTCAGGTTGACAAATACCCCAGCAGCTTTTATGGATTTGATGAACTGAGTGTTCAGGCCTTACTTGGATTCGTTCGTAATAGTCTTTATTGATGATATTTTAATATATTCCCGTAGCCGGGAGGATCATGAGTAGCATCTTAGAGTGGTTCTTCAGACTTTGAGGGATAGTCGTTTGTATGCTAAGTTTTCGAAGTGTAAGTTCTGGTTGAGTTTGGTCACATTCCTGGGTCATGTTGTATCGGTAGAGGGTATTCAGGTTGATCCGAAGACGATTGAGGCAATCAAGAACTAGCCTAGACCAGTATTAGCTACAGAGATCCGGAGTTTTTTGGGTTTGGCAGGCTACTATCGTCGGTTTGTAAAGGAGTTTTCATGTATGACAACCCCGATGACCAGGTTGACCCAGAAGGGTGCCCAGTTCAGATGGTCGGATGAGTGTAAGGCGAGCTTTCAGAAGCTCAAGACAGCTTTGACTACGGCACCAGTATTGGTTTTGTCCACAGGTTCAGGGCCATATACCGTTTATTATGATGCATGTCGTATTGGACTTGGTGCGATATTGATGTAGGATGGCAAGTTCATTCACTATAAGAAAATGTGGATTACATGGGGATTTTCCCTGGGATTATACTGGAAAATTTGCAGGTAATTTAATTTCCTGCGGATTTTCCTACAAAAATGAATCCGATGGAAAAATCTTCCTAGGTAATTATTACATGAGAAATTAAAAATCCCCAGGTACATTACCTAGGAATTTTTAATCCGCATGTAAATTACCTGCGGATTTTTTCGCACCAACTACTAAAAATTCGCAAGAAAGTTTTGGTAAAAGTTCGTGAAAAAAAAAGGAAATTTCTTGCTGATTTTCCGCAAGTAATTCCTCAACGAATTTTTGGCAAAAATTTCTAAAAAAGAGATTTATTATTTCATTTATTCCATAGTTACTACAATATTTCATGGATACACCAATATTCTCTTCATTGCTTCTCAATAATTATTATTTATCTACAATATAATTATCTTTTAATTTGGATACACCAATATTCTCTTCATTGCTTCTCAATAATTATTAATATGCTTCTCAATAATTATTAATTATCTACAATATAATTATCTTTTAATTAACTATCAAACCCACCGAACCAACGGAAAGATACAGTGACCCATAATATTCGTTATTCCAATAATCCACAAACTCAATTGCCGTGTTTGAATACGCGACGTTAAGTTGCCTACTATAAAGGAAGAAATAATATTTTTTTATTCGATGTGGTAAAAAAGAGAGAGTAAATTGCTGGCAGCCATATCTCTTCCAAAATTCAGGATGTAGAATTATTCTTTTTCTCTATCTTTTTTTTTTATGAAAGATACAGTAAGAATGAAATTTTCAAGTATAACTAAATGGATCAAATTAAGAGAATTTTTAATAATTAATTGACAGTTCATACCATGTGTAATTTTTTCCTTCGAGGAACACAATTTTGGAGATTAGAGGTCTTATATAAGAAAAAATGGATAATGGTACATTTATATACCTTGAATAACACATTAAATTTTTTGTGTAATAATTTCTATAAACAAGAAGTGAACACACTTTACATGGTTAAGTAATTGGTAAAAATTATTAGCTAATTCTAACCATGTATACAAGATCCAGTAACTCCAATAATATTAGAAGTTAATCAAAAGGATATTTATAAATAAAATTAGAATGTTACTCAATACGTAAGTCACACCTACAATATCTACAAATAAATATCATTTAAGTAACATCCTATAATTAAATTACATTATTTTTAATACATGTAAAAATAAGATAACATATAAGTAATATATACAGCTAAAATATTAGTATTTTTCCTTGTATCATATTATTTATTCGAAGAGACAATTAAACTTCATGCCAATGCTGTAGCTAAACATTTTTTCTATTTAAAAGTTATACTTAAATTATTCAACAATACCAAATTTAGTATATTTTCTAATGATATTAGCTCAAAAATAGTTGGATTTATGACAATAATATGATATTTAATTAGTAAATGGCATCATTCTTTTGCAATATTTAATCCAAAAAAATTACATCATTGATCCTTGTGAGAGATTAAGTTCTAACTACATTTATCTTTAAAAAAGAATGATAAATATGCATGTTATTGCCAACAACAAAATTAACTAAATATGATAAATTATTAATAATTCCATCAATATTGTCACTTCAATCCTTTATCTTTTCAACAACTTTTTAGAGTGAGATTATTACATAATAATTTATTTGATTTGAAAAAAGGAAATAAATGTTCAAAAATAATATTCACTTGTGATATCAGTATAATTTTTCTATATTATTAGAATTTTAACTTCTTAAATATATTTCTTAAAAATTATTTCCACGTAAATATCTAGCTAAGTCAATCCCCAATAAATAATCTTTAGCTAAATTTGTAGGATAAAAATTCCTGCGTAAATTACCAAGTAAATCCTCCAAAAGAAAAAGAGTTCTCATGTAAATGCGCAATAATAAAATCCCCAAGTAAATCCTCAAGAAATAAATTCCCAGCTAAATTCGTGTATTAAAATCCCCAAGTAATACCATAGGCAAGTATATCCCCAGGTAAATACCCAAGTAAGTATCCCTAGCTAAATTCGCAGATAAATTTACCTAGGAATTTTCTTACTAATTGTCAAAAGAATTTATTTTTGTTCATTACTTGTGGATTTACCTATGAAAATGGTACTTGCAGATTTATTTCCCAAATAATTCTCTAGGTAAAATTTTGCGCAAAATGGCGCCAAATTTACCTACGGATTTTTCTGGGGAAAAACTTTTCGCAAGTAAAATATTCTAAAAATTAGGAAATTCATATTTTTGTATGAAAATCCGTAGGAAATATCTGCGGAAAAACTTCCCAGGTAAAATCCCCAGGTAATTTGCACTTTTCTTGTAGTGATCGCAAGGAGGAGCCCACCTGGAGAACAAGAGAATACTTTTAAAATATCGTAAGCAGGAGCCCACCTGGAGAACAAGGGAATACCTTTTCAATCATAGTAAGCAGGAGCCCACCTGAAAAATGGACACATATTTTAAATTATAGTAGTCGAGCATCAACAAGAGGAATGGCAAAACATCATCAAGGCGACAACAAGAATTTCATTGGAAGAACACAAGATACAAGTTCAAGGCAACACAAGAGAAAGTTTGAAGGCATAGATAGGATCTTTTATAACTCATAGATCATAGCTTAGACTAGCTTCTTTTGTTTTACCACGGTGTAATAAGGAGGTCATCGAGCAGCAGCAGCAACAACAGCAACAGCAATGAAATCACAGCTCCTGGTAGTCCCAGCTACCAGACACTCCTGAACTACACTGACCTAATTCCTGTTTAGCCCAGGATATGTAGGCAGCCTCTAAAGCAGGGTGCAGTCAACTCTTTCAAAATGCTTCACACGGAATATGCGAACGGGCAAAAATCTCTCATTTTCGCTTACTTGTCTTTGCACGAAAACTCTTCGTGTTTCCGGGCAAAGAGGGGCAGCTGTGAGCACGTGATTTTTGCCCTAAGCAAATTATTCCAAAAGTTTCAAATAAAATAATTTTACAATTTTTATGAATTTTATTGCATTTTTATGTTACTTGGTTGCATAATAATTCATATTAAAAAATATAAAAAATATGCATTTGCATTTGGAATTTAATTTCACATTTTAGTAATAAGTAGGTATTAATTCATTTTAGAACAATTCAAAGAAAATCACAAAAATAGTTCTTAGGCAATTTTAATTGATAATTATTGCATTCATCTTTAAATATGATTTTTAAATAATTTTAGGAGTTAAATCGTGTAATTAGATTTTTGTTTTAATTTCTTACATTTTTATAAAATCAGAAAAAATACAAAACAAAAATACAAAAATGGAAACAAATATAAAAGCAAAAGAAATAAAGTAAATTGAGTAAAAGAAATTGCGTTGTTATGTTTAATGTTGATCCCAAACACACGGATCCAGCCCATGCCCCAAACAACCCCAACCCGGCCTAATTCCTCATTAAGAAAACGACGTCGTTTGGCGTCGTTGGATATGAACCATCCAAAGTTTTAATCCAACGGCTTAGATGCGATATCATTTAATTAATAAAAGTTTTTGGATATATTTCATAACCCTAACGACATAAGTCTTCCTCGTATACTCCTCCCCCATCACCGCCGACCTCGCCGGAACCCTCACCGGCGGGAAACGCAACCAACGCCGATGACTGTCAAATTAACACCATCAATTCCTCTTAACCTCCTCTTTCCACTCCCCGTGTTCTTACCCCTCGAATCTACAAAGAAAGCTTCGAATATTCCCCAGAGGATTTTCTAGCCATGACGTCGGTTAACCCAATCACCCCCAAAATAATACCATATAACCGTCTTGACTTCCTCTACCCAACCCCTATGGTATTCTACCTCAAATATATCTGGAACGTCTCGAATAATTGAATTGGAATTTTCCGGCCAAAGTCCAAAATAACCCAATTGAGCCCAGGTTAACACTATGAGACCTTTCTGGTCTTCCCCTATCGAACCCCCATGAGCGCTTGGCTCAAATATGACCGGAACAGTTCGAATAACTATTTCAAGATTTTTTGGTGGAACCCTAGATAAGTTTTTCTTCAACTTTTTCTTTTCTTTTGTTTAATTTTTGTTTGTTTATGCATGTGTTTGTTTAGTCTAATTTCAACAATTATGTTTAGTCACTGATTGTTTTCTTGCATTGGTTGTGTTCTTCTTTTAATCGATCCCCTGTTATTTTCTTTATTTTGATTAGTCCCAATACCTCTTAAATATAATATAGCCATGGTTCGATAATTCTGACTCTTAATGTAGCACTTAGGTTAATTTTAGTGGCAATGGTATACAAGTTTGATTTGGTCAAGTCTAGGAGCTTTTAATTTTCCTTGCTTCAGCATCATCAATCAATTTAGTCTTGATTTTCTAGTTACTATTTTAAATCTGATCTGATTTTGTTAAATGGTAGTTTAAGTGATAGAATTTTCTGTTATTTTATTAAATTTTAGTAATAATAACAATTTGTTCATGGTCTAAACCTGCTGGAATTAGGATTTCTAATTGTTTTATTAGATTTCAATTTGTTAGTTTAAATTATGTTTATCTTGTTAAGAAAATTTTGTTTTCCTAATTAGAATTATAGGAGTCCATTAATTATTTTGGTCCTTAATTAGGTTTAGGGGACTGCTGGGTTTGGCAGTAATTTTTTGATGTTTTCAGGGGTAGTATAGGCATGGGAAATGGTAGTTTAATTAGATTTGGTAAATAGTGAAATAAAGTGAGCGTAGTATAGGAATTATAATGGGTATAGAATCTTCTAGATTGGGCTTTAGTATAGATTTCAATAAAATAGATGTAGTTACTTGTATAACAAATCATAAATGAGGGGTAAACAATAGAAATAAATAGGGACTAATGTGTAAAAGGGAAAAATCTGAAATTTCCTCCAATTTTGTCTATAAAAGGGCATGTCCCTTACTTGTGTCATAAGTTTAGAACCTCCATTTTTCCTCCTAGCTTCCTCTTCAGATTTTAGATCATATTTTCGAAATTCAAAAGATAAAACTCCAAAAAATAATTCAAACATCAGTAAATGAAAAAAAAAAATTCACTGTTCCATTGATTTTCAGATCAAAAACAGCTCAATTGTTCTGTTTCTGCTTGAGAATTAGCTGTTTTAAGCCTTCTAAAAGTCAGTTAGTCATTCGTGTGGGTCAAATTTACATTTCTGCTGGATTTTGAAAGTCACCTAAGCTATTGATTTCATTTTGAGGTCATTTGCTGTTGCTGACTGATTGCTACTGCTGACCTTAGTCTATTCATTACATTTCCAGGTACATACTCAAATCAACTTCATTGTGACTATGAATCGAGGATGCAATACAAATGTTCACGTTTTGATTTCTGATGCAATGTGAATTTTGAATGTTATAGATAGTAGTTATTGTGTAGTTGCCTATTATAGTTTACTTTGATCTGTGTTAGCTTATCATATGGAATGTACAATTAGTGCTATTTTGGACTGATAAAAGCTGACTGGACTGTTGAAACTCGTAGGTAGTAATTAGCTGCGGTACTCTTATGTGCGATTAAATTCATCGTTAGATTAGTGATAAGACAATATTGATTGTCGATTTTTATTTTTATAGTTAATCATTAGATAGTTAACTGTTGAGAACAGCTAGTTAAAGGATGTAAAATTCGGTATTATCAGTGAAACTAATTTCTAAATGGCATGATATTATGTTATTTCAAATCTGGACATCTCATGGTTTTTGAAACACTGATATGTTAATTTGTTAATATAGTATTTGTCAATTTTTAGATAATGATTTAAGAAAACAATGTACGCAATTATTCCTTGCCATAAATTGTTTCAACATTAGCATAAACTTAGTACATATGTGGTTTCAATAGAAATTAGTTTAAGTTTTGTGATCGTGATTAATAATAAAAAAAAGTGCTCTATCATTGTGCTCTATCATTACACTGATTTCAGCGCTGGATTAATAGCCATTTCAATTACCTTTTGTTCCTGTTTGGATTCGAATCCCGGGCTATGGCATTAACATTTCTTGAATCATATTTTATCTGTATTGGGCTGTGCGATTGGGCCATATCAAAAATCCATCCGTAGGCCAATTCCTTCTGTAGCAGGCCCAAGTGTTGAGGTCTTAACAGAATAGCCTTGTCTCTGAATTGTGAAATGATACGACTTCAGTTGGGCCAAGGCCCACATTATTAGATTGTAATATGGACCAAAATTCAACTCGTATCTCCAGGGTTAAGTTTGAGGCCCAGAAGCATTGCTGAAGCTTGAATGAGAATCAAGGGTCCAAATATAGTTACACTTTAAAAGATAAATAATTAGGAATATGGGAAATTAAATTCATGAATATGAAATCAAGTTTTGAATTAGGTAGCGGGTTCAAACTAAAATGATCTTTCCTTTTGTTTGAGTCCGGACTTGAATTCGAGACTTGAATTTATATTCATGGATTAATTAACCTTTAGAGACAAATAACATAAAATAGAGAATTTTAGTTTGCTTTAGATTGGCCTTTTAATAATAAAATGAGACGAGTCTCGCCAAATCAAATACACAATTGCGGGGCCCTAATCAATTACTTAATTCAAAAAAAAATACTTAGTATTCGGGACGGGCCGTTTAGCGAATTTCAAGGCTTTCCCAAAAGATAACAACACGTTAGTCGCTTTAGGAGCGCTTTTAATAAATCTTACCTTCCTAAATACGGGTGTGCATTTCATGCGACCCAAATCCGAATCCAAAAACGTTGAATAGGAATGTGTCGAGGATCCGGGTGCATTTCATGTGACGTGATCCGAAAACACGTTCTTAAACGACGTTCACTTTCTTAAATAAAATAATAATTAATAAAAAGCGATAAATAACTTTAAAATTGCACTGAAGGTTTAACATGTATAAAAATCAAAATTTAGCCAAATATAGCAGTTGAGCGACCGTGCCAGAACCAAAGAACTCGGGAGTGCCTAACCCCTTCTCCCGGGTTAACAGAATTCCTTACCCGAATTTCTGGTTCGCGACTGTAATACAGAGTCAAACCCTTTCCTTGATTCGGGATTCAAACCGGTGACTTGGGATACCATAAATCTCCCAAGTGGCGACTCTGAATCTTAAATAAAACGAATCCGTTTAGATTGTCCTTTAATTGGAAAAAACTCCTTTTTATTATGCCCTTTACGGGGTGTAGTAAAGTAGCGAAAAAGGAGATGTGACACTTGTATACATGGAACACCACCTTTTCATCACCAACTCGGAAGGTCAACTCTACTGCCTCGACATCAACCAAAGCCTTCCTCGTTGCTAGAAAAGGTCTTCCAAGGATAATTGGAACTTCAAAGTCCACCTCACAATCTAGTATCACGAAGTCAGCCGGCAAGATGAACTTATGAACACGAACAAGGACATCATCGATGATACCCAAAGGCTGCTTCATTGACCTATCCACCATTTGGAGCCTCATTGAAGTCGGGCGAGGTTGCCCGATTACCAAAGTTTTGAAAACTGAATATGGAATTAATTTGATACTCGCCCCCAAGTCACAAAGGGCTTTTGCAAAGCCAGCGCTTCTAATAGTGCACAGGATAGTGAATGCACCGGGGTCCTCAAGTTTAGGAGCCATGGAGTGTATAATTGCGCTCACTTGATGGGTCATCTTGATTGTCTCGCACTCCGTTGATCTCTTCTTTATGACCAAATCCTTCATGAATTTCACATACCCCGGCATTTGCTCGAGTGCCTCCACCAAAGGAACATTGATAGTTAAACTCTTCATCATCTCAATGAATTTCTTAAATTGGTTATCACCTTTTTGCTTGGCCAGATGTTGAAGGTAGGGCGGAGGAGGCCTAGGCAAGGGTGCATTGGCTTTTGGCACCTCCGGCTCGGGCATATCTATCACATGTTCCCTAGACGGGTTCATGTTCTCTTGTGTCTCCTCCTCAACCTCGTGAATGTAAATTCGTAATTCATTTCTTGCACTCAGTTCCACCACATCATCAACCCCTGTAGGCATATCATCATTAGGCAACTCATCTTCATCCACCATGACTTGATTCTATCTTGAGGCATGCACATCACCGCCTCGTCCACTCCGTATGTTCATCTCCATCACATGGTTGTTGTGCCCTCCCTTTGGGTTTACTACCATATCACTAGGTAGAGCACCCTTTGGGCGACTATTTAAGGATTGTGAAATTTGACCAAGTTGCACCTCCAAGTTACTGATGGAAGTGTTGTGTGAAGCTAATTGCGTATCTGAGTCTTGGTTTTTCTTCATCATTTGTTCGAACATAACCTCAATTCTCCCAAATTCATTGCCTGAAGAACTCGACTCTTGAGATTGAAATGGTGATGGGTTGTTTGGTTGTTGAAACATCAGAGGCCTTTGAAAGCCTTACCCCCGATTACCTTGACCACCATTGTTGTTCCACCCCCCTTGACCATTGTTATTATTCCAATTGTTGTTGTTGTTTCCATTCCAATTTCCACCATTGTTACCTTGATTCTCCCAATTGTTGTTTTGGTTATTCCCATTCCAATTTACACCGCCTTGTTGTTGATTATTGTTATTCCAATTTCCACCTCCTTGTTGATTATTCCAATTCCCTTGAGATCGCCATTGTTGATTGCCTTGATTTTCTCTATTTACTTGGTAGTTGTTAACATATTGACAATCCTCACTTTGCTCATCATAGCATTCGTTTGGATAACCACTACCATCATCACAGTTGTCACAATTTCCTTGAGGTTGTTGCCCTCTTTGCCTTCTTTTCATCATATTCACTCCTTCCATGGCATTGACTTGGCGCGGGTTTTGAACTTGTTGCAATTGCGCCTTCGCCAATTGGTTCATTGTTGTTGTAAGTTCGGCAATGGCTTGGCCGTGATCATGCAACTCCTTATGCAAATGTATGACATTAGGATCACCTTGAGGAACGTTTTTCCGGCTTTGCCACGCCGAAGAAGTATCGGCCATTTCATCTAACACATCACAAGCTTCATTGTACGGGAGCTTCATAAAATTTCCACCCGCCAATTGGTTCACAATACATTGGTTTGTTGTGTTGATGCCTCTATAGAACGTTTGGTGAATCATCACACCAGTCATATCATTATTTGGACATTTTTTTACCATAGTTCTAAATCTCTCCCATATTTCATGTAAAGGTTCCGTTGGCTCTTGTTTGAAAGCCAGAATCTCATCACGGAGCACCGCCATATGACTTGGAGAAAAAAAACTTGGCAATGAACTTGTCCGCCAATTCATCCCATGTTGTAATTGAATGATTTTGAAGCCTTTCTAACCAATCAAATGTTTTCCTCTGAAGAGAGAACGAGAAAAGCTTCAATATTAAAGCATCCTTGGATACATTGGTTTGTTTACTCCCCCAGCAAGTATCTACGAACCCCTTCAAGTGCTTGTATGCATTTTGGTTGGAGGCGCCCGTAAAATATCCTCTTTGCTCGAGAAGTGTCAACATAACATTGGTGATTTGAAAATTTCCCGCCGGGATTCGGGGAGGAACTATTGCACTTGCATACCTTTGATTGGGTAAAACTCTTGGTGCCACTCTTGGTGGAGGTGGAGGAGGGTCTGGTATGTTGTCATTAGCATTAACATTTGCATTAGCCTTTCTACCCTATCTTTGTGCTTGGGGCAAAACCTTCTCTTGTTCTATGTCTTCCACCTCCTCCACTCCCACGTTGCCAAGAGCATCTTGTGCATTTAAAGCCATTGGTACCTAAGTGAATTGACACAGATAAAGTAAGTAAAAAGAAGGAAAAAATAAGCAAAACACAAAACTAGCCAACAAATAGTCAAACACCGTAAAGCTCCGCGGCAACGACGCCAAAAAGTGATCGCATTGGACTCAACCTTAGGAAGAGTGGGCGCTAATACTTTTACCCAATAGTGGTATCGGGGTCAATTTCCACAGGGAGCTAGATGAGGGAGTTGAGTATTTGTTAAGTCTAGAGATGCGCTTTAGCTTCTAATTGTGCTTTTACCATTTTTGGGTTTTTATATTTATCAACTACAATTTAACAACTACTGTTTAGAACTAAATTATGCTAAAATATTGATTCTAGTTTGTATGCAAGATAGAGAAAAGCACTAGGACCGTGGCATTTACCTAGGTGGTCAACTAAAGGGTAGAGTTTCCTAATATAAGAATGATGATTATGTGGCTTATGCTATAACCGTTGCACGATTGCACTCACTCTCACACCTCTCGGTGGAGAGAGTGATTTTGCCCAATTGACTCTCTCGAGACCAATTGGGTAGGCCAATATGCCCAAGCAACTTAGGGTTCAAATTGGGTAATTACTCTCTCAAGGTTTAACCCGTTAATTGGGACTACCATTCTCATGGGTCCATCCCAATTCCTTGTTGGGTCAATTTTGGAGGCATAGACACTCTTTCTCAAGAAGAGTCAAGACCCACTAAGCTAGACTTAGTGTTTGCAACCACCAAATCCTAATTAAACCATAAAATTAACCCAAATAGCAAACACCCAACATCATTCAAGCATTAAACAATCACACCCATTAATTACCCACACTAGGGTTGAGCCACATCACTAGCTAATAGGTTTAGCTAGACATAAGATTAACAGATATTGAAGAAATAGTAGATGAAATCAACATATTAATTAACTACAATGACAAACTACAAGAATCCACGATAAAACAAAAGGAAATTGCCCAAAATAGGATTAAACTTGAGTATCACGAGTGCAGCTGCTGTTTCTAATACAAAAACTTGACCTAAAAAGTAAAATGTTCTAATTATACTACACAGGAAAAGCCGAACAAAAATACCCCTGAGGTTCTGGCACGGACCGCGCACAAATGACGCGCGACTGCGTAGGGGTTTGGGTCTTCATCACTTGCTTTTTAAACTGGGGGCGCGGACCGCACAACTATGTAGCGCTGACCGCATAGAACTGGGGCGCGGCCGCGTGGAACTTTTGATAGAAAATACCACTCGCTGAACTTCATCCACGCGGACCGCACTGATTTGGTGTACGGCCGCGTGGGCTTTTTCCTTGAATGACTGAGTCTCTGAACCCTTATTTTCGTGGACCGCGTGGAAAGGAGCACGGACCGTGCAGTTTGACATGGAAATTGCATGGTCTCTGTACTTTTATGCACGACCGTGTGTCAAAATAGTGCGGACCGCGCAGGTTGACCTTGAAATGATTCATCCTCTGAACTCTCCTGCACGGCCGCGTGACACAACAGTGCAGACCACGCAGGTTATTTGTTTTCCCACTTCACTTGTATTTTGTCACTTGGCAGATTTTACTCCTTTTTTAGCCGATCTTTGATATTTGTCATCTTGTCGCTCAAACCTGCAATCAAGCGCAACTTTTAAGCATTTTGGGACTAATTTATGGTTTTTCACGCACAAAGCTTAGGCAAGAATGGGTATAAAACATGTCAGAATCACAGTTATCAGTGGCTGATACCCTGAGTAGGAAGTCAGCCAGTATAGGCAGTCTAGCTTATATTCCGGTTGGTGTGAGACCACTTGCTTTGGATGTTCAGGCTTTGGCCAATCAATTCATAAGGTTGGATGTTTCTGAGCCTAGTCGTGTGTTAGCTTGCACAGTCACTCGTTCTTCATTATTGGAGCGTATCCGAGATCGGCAATATGATGATCCTCATTTTTGTATCCTTAGAGACACGGTGCAGCGCGGAGGTGCCAAGCAGGTTACCTTAGGTGATGATGGAGTTTTGAGATTGCAGGGTCGAGTTTGTATACCTAATGTGGATGGGCTTCGAGAGTTGATTTTAGAGGAGGCCCATTGCTCCTGTACTCTATTTATCCGGGCACCGCAAAGATGTATCAGATTTGTGGATTTGCGGTAGCATTATTGGTGGAGGAGAATGAAGAAGAA
This sequence comes from Nicotiana glauca, assembly GCA_026770625.1. NCBI lineage: Eukaryota > Viridiplantae > Streptophyta > Magnoliopsida > Solanales > Solanaceae > Nicotiana > Nicotiana glauca. The sequence goes on along the minus strand of MU716653.1, from coordinate 27,905 downwards.
TATCATTGCATATGTGGCTCGGTGTTTGAATTATCAGCAGGTTAAGTACGAGCATCAGAGATCCGGTGGTTTGTTCCAGATGATTGAGATTCCTGAGTAGATGTGGGAGCGTATCACTATGGACTTCGTTGTTGGACTCCTACGGACTCAGATGAAGTTCGATACAGTGTGGGTTATTGTTGATAGGCTGACTAAGTCAGCGCATTTCATTCTTGTGACAGTCTCTTATTCTTCTAAGAGGTTAGCTGAGATCTATATCCGGGAGATTGTTCGTCTTCATGTGATGCATGTGTCTATCATTTTGGATAGAGGTACGTAGCTTACCTCACATTTATGAAGAGCAGTTCAGCGAGAGTTGGGCACACGGGTTGAGTTTAGCACAACATTTCATCCTCAGATGGACGGGCAGTCCGAGCGAACTATTCAGATTTTGGAGGATATGCTCCGATCTTGTGTCATTGACTTGGGAGGCTCGTGGGATTTTTTTTTGCCTTTAGAAGAGTTTGTATATAACAACAGCTACCAGTCGAGTATCCAGATGGCTCCTTATGAGGCTTTGTATAGTAGTCGGTGTCGGCCGCCGGTTGGATGGTTTGAGCGGGAGAGGCTCAGTTGTTATGTACAGATCTGGTTCAAGATCCCTTGGACAAGGTCAGGATTATTCAGGATAGGCTTCATATAGCTTAGTCCAGGCAAAAGAGTTATGTTGATCGCAAGGCTCGTGATTTAGAATTCATGGTCGGTGAGCGGGTATTGCTTTGAGTGTCGCCTATGAAGGGCGTGATGATATTTGGGAAGAAGGGCAAGCTTAGCCCTACGTTCATTGGCTCGTTTGAGATTTTTGATCGAGTAGGAGATGTGGCTTATAGACTTGCATTGCCATCGAGATTATCAGCCGTGCATCCTGTGTTTTATGTGTCCATGCTTCGAAAATATCACAGTGATCCATCCCACGTGTTAGATTTTAGCACTGTCCAGTTGGACAAGGACTTGTCCTATGAGAAAGAGCCAGTAGCTATTCTGGACCGGCAGGTTCATCTGTTGAGATCAAAGAGTTTTCCTTCTGTTCATGTTTAGTGGAGAGGTCAGCCTGCTGAGGCATCAACCTGGGAGTCTGAGTTCAATATGCGGAGACGTTATCCCCATCTTTTCCCTGACTCAGGTACTTCCTTCTTATGTCCGTTCGATGATGAACGGTTGTTTTAGAGGTGAAAAATATGATGACCTAAGATCATCACTTGTTTCTAAAATAAACTCTACATTCCGAGGCCTTAAAAACCTTTTTTCAACATTATCTCGATTTGCGTGCATAGTACGGGCGCGTTGCCGGAAAGCCATTATGTGAAAATCTGTGAAAAATGATAAATTTTGACTATAAAATGAATTAAGTTGACGTCGGTCAATAAGTTTGGTAAACGGACCCGGACTCGTGATTTGACGGTCTTGAAGGATGCGTGGAAAAATATGGGACTTGGGCGTATGCCCGGAATAAGATTCCAAGGTCCAAAGCCCAAGAAAGAATTTTTAAAAAAAAATTATTTTCTGAAATTATTTATGATATTTGGAAACAAATTGTGATAGAACTTGATGGTATCAGGCCCGTATTTTGGTTTTGGGGCCCGTTACATGTCTTATATGTGATTTAAGATAAGTCTGTTAAGTTTGGTAAGAAACGGACTTAAAACAACGTGAAACAGATCATTTTTGAGAAAAATTAGAAATCTGAAGTTCTTAAGGAAATTTCATAATTTTGATGCTAAATTCATAGCTGTTGATGTTATTTTAGTGATTTGAATGCACGAGCGAGTCCGTATGATGTTTTTAGATTGGTGTGCATGTTTGGTTTGGAGACCCGGGGGCTCGGGTGAGTTTTGGATATGCCACGGAGTGAAATTATAACTTAGGGAATTGCTGGTATGCTTCAGGCCTTCAGGATTTGCAAAGCCTGTCTTGCGAATGCGAGCCATGTATCGCAAATACGAGAGTTAGCTTGGGCAGCCTTCTTCGCAAATGCGAAGTATTTGTCGCAAATAGGACACCCGCCTGGATCCCCCTCAGTCACTAATGCGAGACCTCAGTCACAAATGCGACACTGCTTTCGCAAATGCGAACATAGCAGAGGTCGGGATTTGCAATTACGAACTCTATTCGCATTTCCCATAACTGCAACCTGCACATTTTTATGCTTAGCCAAAAATCAACCATTTTTCACACCCTTTCAAAACACAAACTCCCAAGGGCGATTTTTCAAGAACAAATTTTCTTCCAAATCGAGTTTAAGTCAATTTTAACTTATTTTTTTCAATCATTAACATCTTTTAACATGATTTCAACTTAAAATCAATGATTTTTATGGGAGAAATTGGGTGTTTTGGGCAGAACCTAGGTTTTTAAAAAATTGGGGAATTGGACCTCGATTTGAGATCCGATTTCAAAACAAATGATATATTTAGGTTTGTGGAGGAATGTGTAGTCGGGTTTTGGTTCAAACTTGGGTTTTGACCATGCGGGCCAAGGGCAATTTTTGACTTTTTGGGTAAAACTTTAGAAAATTTATTTTCATGCATTGGAGTCGATTCATTTAGCGTTTATTGATGTGATTAAGTAACTTATGGCTAGATACGAGCGAATTGGTGGTGGAATCAAGGGGTAAAGTGATAATTGAGATATAAATTATGTTTGTGGCATCGAGGTAAGTGTTTTGTCTAACCTTAGCTAGAGGGATTAGGAGTCGCATCTTATTTGCTATGTGTTAATTGTGGAGTACGACATATAGGCATGGTGACGAGTATCTATACATCGAAGTCAAGCATGTCCGTGTGTCTTGTATTGTAATTGTTATGACTCTATGTGGTTTATTGTGCTTCATATGTTGTTATCATCCTTGTTCCCTTACCGGGATGTTAGTGTCATATTATTGTTCCCTTGCCAGGATGTTTGTTTTGATGTTATTGTTCCCTTGTCGGGATGTTGTTGAAATAGTATTGTTTCCATGCCGGGATATTGTTATATTTCTCTTGTTCCCTTACTAGAATTCTTTGTGATTGTTGTTGAGTTGTAACTGGGATCGGGTGGCATGTCGCCACAGAAATATATGAAATGGGAACGGGTTGCACGCCTGCAACAAGATATATGAAATGGGATCAGGTTGCACGCCTGCAACGAGATATATGAAATGGGATCGGGCTGCACGCCTGCAATGAGATATGTGAAATAGGATCGGGTTGCACGCCTGCAATAATATATATGAAGTGGGATCGGGTTGCACGCATGCAACAAGATATATGAAATGGGATCCGGTTGCACGCTTGCAATGAGATATGTGAAATGGGATCGGGTCGTACGCCTGCAACGAGATATATGAAATAGGATCGGGTTGCACGCGTGCAACGAGGTACATGAAATGGGATCGGGTTGCACGCCTGCAACGAGATGTGAATTGAAAGTGAAATATGCCTTTGTTTTCCTTATCCTTATTAGTAATTGGATTTTTGGTTTCTTTACAATTCTCCTGATATTCTGTTGTTACCTGTATTTCCCCGAAGCATGTTTTTCCCCGCTCATTTTTAACTGAAATTATCTGCTTTTATTTTTTGCTGTATACAATTTAATTGCACATGTTTATTTGGTAGTCTGGTCCTAGCATCGTCACTACATCGCCGAGGTTAGGTAGGCACTTACCAACACATGGGGTCGATTGTGCTGATACTACACTTTACACTATGTGCAGATTCCGTAGCAGCCCTTGGACCATAGCATTTGGGTGTTTACCTTTAGTCCATGCGGAGATCCAAGGTAGAACTGCAGGCATCCGCAGGCCTTGGCGTCTCCTCTATCCTTTACTTTATGTTTCATCTCTTTGATTCAGAAACATTGTATCTCTAATTTTAGAGTTTGTATTTAGCACTCTTAGATTGTTTGTGGTACTATGACACTAGTTCTGGATGATTAAGGCTTAAATAGTTGTATTGGATTCATATTTCAGATAGTTCACTACATTTCTTCCGCTTATTGAAATTTTCGCTGTTTTCGTTATTGTTTTCTAACTGCTAAAAAGTTATGAAAAAGGATACGGTAATTTTTTCAATAATTGGCTTGCCTAGTTCAGTAGGCGTCATCACAACTCCCGAAGGTGGAAAAAATGGATCGTGACAGTTGTAAATAAGTTGTATATTATATAATTAGTTGTATCAAATTTATTTTTATTATATATGTTGTTGTAGATATATCAAGTTTTGTATTAACTTTGATTGAAATATATTTTTAATTTGTATGATTTTGTGACATGCATTATTCTTTTCTTGAAATAGGATGTTTTGATTAAAGGCATTGATCTTTGTAAACTAGGGCTTATGTTGTCATGAAAGAAGTCCACACTGAATTGGGTGTGTTTTAGTTTTCTTTTCTTTTTTATTCTTATTAACATTGTGCCGACTTTTGCCCCAGCTTATAGATGTCAGTTGATTTCTTTTATTTGTAAATTATGAGGGTCCTCCTTTTCTGGAGGCAGAGGTGAAATAGTAGCAATGCTTAAGTTTTTTCAGACTTTTCAGTTGAAGAAGGAAAAAGAATTTTTTGAAGTTGAAGTTAAAAAAAATTGTTGAAATTTTGTGCACCGTCTTTCTGTATGCATGCTTTTAACTTAGAGCTAAAGGTTGTCGATTAAAGTTTATGTGCATCTTCTGATGATTCAACATCTTTCCAGATTTCATATATGGAATAGACCATCATATTTTTCTCCCCTACTTCATGTTCATATTTTTATTTTCTACAGCAGCTAATTGTAAGTGCTCGAGTCCGTCGTTAGAATTTCTTTATTTTGTTCATTGATAGGCATGGAGTCCACTGTAGGAATGTTGGCAGAGGAGTTAGACGAAGTTTGGAATAGGATGAAGATGGAGAAACAGAAGCCTTATTCTTATTCCTCTAATTCTTTCTTTATGTGTGCTTTTAACTTAGAGCTAAAGGCTGTCGATTAAGTTTAAAATGCAACAAATTTGCTTACCTCGTTTGATGATATAAAATATACAAAAAGAAATGATTAATCATGCATGTGAAATTGTATCTGATGAGTTACAGAAAACAGAAGGAAAATTTTGAAATATGACGATTATAATACAGTTTTTAAGAATAAAAAAAGACCGAAACGATTACCAAACAGAAATCCCTAAATATAAGTTCGATCTTGAGAAAAGAGGGAAGAGAGGAGAGAAAAAAAGAAAAGGGTATATATAAACCTCTTGATTGAAGGCACAAATAATGGATTGAAAGACTTTTAAGGTGGATTATATATATTTTAATTTATAGTTAAAACATGTCTAGGTCGGATAAATATAATAATTTGGACATTTTTCATAATAAGGTTTCAAATAATGTATAGGAACAAAAAAATCCCTTTTAATTTTCATATTATCACAATTTGCCAATTGATATGAGAAGATAGGTCAAATTTGTAAAATAGCTGCATAAACAAACGAGAGAAAAAAAAAAGAAAAAACAGTATATAACATGCAAGGATAAAAATGAATACGATAGGAAAAACAAAAAGAATCAATTACTCAAATGGTCACTCAACTATCCCAAATTATCTTCTAAAGTCATTTTTCTTTCGTTTGTAACAACAAAGTCATTGAACTATGCCTATTGCACTCAGAAGGTCACTCAACTAGATTTTCTAAATTTTAAATTGCCAAATACATATTTTACCCTCTAAATTATAAACATTTATCTTCCTTTTACTTTTCTTTTTTTAACTTTTTATTACTAACAACAAAAATTCAAAATTTTATTTACACAATTTAGAATGAAAGAAAATAAAGATATATTATAAAATATATATTCCATGCACGTAATATAAAAATAATTATTTAAATAAAAATATTTTTATAATATACATTATATATTCTTGAAAATTATGCTCAATTATATTATTATGTTTCTACCAACTTTCAGAATACACAAAGTTATGTCAACGGAAAGTTGGGGGACTATCGGTATAGGGTAAAATATGTTATATTAAGTGTCCATGGAATATATATAATATAATTTTCAAGAATATATAATGTATATTATAAAAATACCTTTATTTAAATAATTATTTTTATATTACGTGCATGGAACATATTTTACAACCTTTATTTTCTTTCATTCTGAATTGTGTAAATAAATTTTTAAATTTTGTTGTTAATACTAAAATTATTATTACTAACAAATTATTCTAATTAATTTTCTTACTATGTTCATTATTTTATTATTCCAGCATTATGTATGCTTAAATACTTTTATTTTTTAATTTGTAAATAATATTTATTTATTCTATAGGTATGTCCATAATGTAAATTAAATAGGGAAAAATCATAATATAAAAAAGTTTAAAAAAAATAAAAAGAAGATAAATATTTATAATTTAGAGGGTAAAATAGGTATTTGGCAATCCAAAATTTGAAAAATCTAGTTGAGTGACTTTCTGAGTGCAATATGCATAGTTCAGTAATTTTATTGTTACAAACGAAAGAAAATGACTTTGGGAGATAATTTGGGATAGTTGAGTGATCATCCGAGTAATGAACTCGAAAAAAAATAAAAGCAAATATCAACAAGCGATCACGAAAGAAGACGATCAGAATTAACTCTTTAAAATAACAACAGTAATCCAAGGTGGGAAATAAAAGTTGGACGCACATATATACTGTACATTCCCTTTTTTTTCTTTTTCTAATTAAGTTCTTCTACCATTTTAAATTCTTCAATTCAATTTTGAATTTTTCGTCTGACCAATGATTTGCATGTTCAGTTCTACTAACATACATAGAAAGACATGTTGCCCCCATTGAATTTGAATTTACCAATAGTTCATTCATCGAATTCCTCCCCTCCCCACCCCCCCGCCACCCACCCACCCCAAAAAATATTGGATTGTAGATCACAATTGCAATTCAAAATATAATCATCAAGTTGTACCTTAATCAAAGGTAAATTGGTTGATTGTCATGCAAGAGCCCGTTTGGACATAAGAAAATTTTTCTTTTTTTCTAAATTTTTTTTTTTACTTTTTCCCGAAATTAACGTTTGTTTATAAAATTTTCAATTTTCATTTGAAGATGCGTTTTGCAAATTTTCAAAAACTCCAAAAAATCCGTTTTTCAAAATTCACTCAAATCACTCACAAAACTTCAAAAACAACTCGCATATTCATGTCACACAACTCTAAATTTCAAATACCATTTTCACTTGAAATTTTTTTTTCACCCTTTTTGAAAATTTACAATTCTTGTGTCCAAAAGCCCACCAAAAAGTAATATATTTGAAATAACATTGACCAATTGATTTCAAGTTATAAGAATCCATCAAAAGTTATGTCTGATTTACGCAAATGTCCCATTTCAGGGTAAAAATAACACAGGCTAATCAATTTTCTGGTTGGTCATTCAAAAATAACAAGCATTTCCAAAGTCATTGAAACATAGCAACTATTTTGCTGCAACATGGAAAGTTCCAGCATAATATACTGGAGATCGGTGCACATGTGTATGAACTTCCAGCATATTACGCTGGAACTCTAACATGCGAAAAGTTCCAATATAATATACTAGAGATTGGAGCACCGATGTTCTAATCTACAATATATTATGTTGGACCAAACATTTGTCCCTATTTTAAAATTTTGAAAAAGTATAATCCTTGGACAATTACTCTTTTTGCACAACGTTAGAGTCAGTCCAATGTTTGCTCATATAATTTTCATGTTGCTCACAAATCATTATATTATGGTCTAACGTTTGCAATAATTTATAAAATTTTAGACAGTAATTTAATATTTTGTCATCAAACTTTTATTTTATTAATTATGGTCTAAGAGATAGTACAACTACATATTAATACCTAAAAATATTTATTAACAAAATAGATGATACAAAAAGGTCAACCGGCAAAAATTTACCTACGTCACTTCGGAAAAGTGAGCTCAAAGATCGACATTGTAAAAAGCCCAAATCTGGGTCCACATTAGACTTTTTCTGTTTTTTTGCCAAAAAAACAACAATTAGAGGTTTCATACACGAGACTCTGGTCAACTTTATGAACATAGACGGTAAAACGTCACGATTCAGACATTTTATTGGCCCTACATTCGAGGAAACTAATACTTACCGCGAACCGCTGAGAACTGACTTCCAAAAAAGTAGTTGCACAAACTACGTCGTTATTTTCCCACTTTTCTTTTACCTTGGCCTCCTAGTATATAAAACACAAATCATTTCTTTTCTTTTCTATTCTTTTACCCTATTGTCTTCTTGTTTACACTCAAAAACCATTTTCTCAATACATGCATTCATCTGGGCATCTTTCTTGATTTGTTACATTTTTTATCCCTCATTTTCTTGTTAATTAACCAAATAGAGGATAGCAAAATTGCAACACATTGAACCTAGACGTGGGAATTCTTTTTTGATGCCCAGAAGTTACAAGGACCATTGAGTGTGCGAGCAAAAAGGCACGGTAATTACTTAGAGTCTCTCTCTATATATATATATATCCTTTTCTTGATATCTTTTTAGGAGTATCTTTAATCGTTTCAAGTATGTTTTTTTATTTTTATTATTACCACCTTTTACGCATTTCTTTAGTTCAATTTCTTGTATGTTTAGTTTAGTTTAATAGGTATTTGGCTCTGCATGTGGAGTGTGACCTAAGTGGGGGATCTCATCTTCTATATATATTAGCATAGGTACTAATGTACCATATCTCTATCAATGGTATACAAGAACGGCGTATGGAATGAAAAGGGGAGTGCTATATGCTAAATGGAAAAGAAAATGTCTAGTGAATATCATGATTTATATTGATTTCATAAAATTAATTTAGTTTTAAAATTATATATTATTAGTTTCCCATTTCTAGTTTAAGGGTGAAGAAAAAAAAAAAAGAGGAGAACATAGTAGTCAGTAGAGATGGACCCATTGTACTGAGATTTGCCCCTTTTCATTTTTATTGTTAATAATTGGGGAAGAGCAAAATGTCTTGAGATTTATCAAATTAAAGAGGTTCTGTGAGGTTCTGCATAAATCTTACAATTTCTGTTTCTTTTTATATTTCTAGTAATTTTTTTTGGGGTGGGGTAGGGTTGGGTGGATTTTAGTGATTTCTGATTTATATAGTCTATCCTTGTTTTGGAATTTAACATTCCTCCCTCATATACTAGAGAATAAAGGGGTTGGGAATGGAGAGGAGATGAAAAATGGGAGTATTATAATCTAAGAAATTTATCATGTTTAACTTGTAGTAACCAGCAGAACTGTTTGGTACTTAATTTGTTCTTTTCTTTATGTGTTTTCCTGCTTAATTATACATTAGTTTATGAAAAAAATCAGCTAAGTTTAACAAGATAAGGTGTAAAAGGATCTTTCTAGAATGTCCACATCAAATGTGTTTTCCCTGTTGCTAAATACTTCTTAGTCAAAAAACGACAGTTCGTTGCACTAAGCTCTCATATGCAAGGACCGGCCTCCATTGACTCTATTGTATTTGCAAATACCTAGACAGAAAAGAGAATATAGCTTGAAAATTGTAGTTGTTATTTTTACATTTTGGATGTCAATCTTGTTGTCGTGAATCTATCATATTAGTTGTGCTTTCTAGAAATACTATCATTAAAAAGATTCAAATTCTCACTGTAAATGAACCAATGGTTTTGGACATCCATTTTCTGTTAGATAAAATAAAAAAGGTTTGCTTTTAGTTTCCAACACCTGTATGTACTAAGCAAAATTATCAAGATTCGTGCATAGTTGGATATAGCAGTAACCCTTTCTTCAAGATAATAAAGCTTGATGCTCGAATTTTTTGGCAATTTAAGTGAAAGCAAGAGCTTTCCAAGTTACTCCAAAGTTCAAGAGGATATCTATGTTTTTCAATACCAATATATCTCACCTTCATTTCCTGCATGTGTGCAATTTGAAATGGTATATGTACTGTCATTGATCCTTCTGTATGGCCTTGATTGTTTTTGCCTTCATCTTTCTCTTATTAGTTACTATCAAGTTGTAGTGAATGTAGCACTGAGTAATGCTAAGATTGAAGTATATGTTTAGTACCGAGTAGAAGCTAGTTAATTTGAGCAAAAGCCCTTATGAGGTGTCAAATGCATTTTGTTGATTTGGCTCGTAGTGGAATTTAGTATTTCTCTTACTGGTGTAATAGAAATTATGTTACCTCTGCCTTACAGGTGAATTAGCCAATTATAATCTAAGATGGGTCGATCTAGCGTTGAGGCAATAGAAACAAAAGAAATGGACTACCAAAGTTTGCCATCCCCTCAACACCAAGAAGCACCATATATGCACAAGGTTGGAGTCCCACCGAAACAAAACCTATTCGATGAATTTAAGACCACTGTAAAGGAAACATTGTTTGCAGATGATCCTCTACGCTCCTTTAAGGATCAGTCAAGGTCTCGTAAGTTTGTCCTTGGTTGGCAGGCTGTATTTCCCATACTAGATTGGGGTAGAAGCTATAATGTTTCTAAGTTTAGAGGTGATCTTATTGCTGGTCTGACTATTGCAAGTCTCTGCATTCCTCAGGTATATTTAGAGCATGCACATAGGACTTGTGAAAATAAATTGAACAAGTATAGACTTTTATCTTTCATGAGTTTGACCATATTGCAACTGGTTTAACAGGACATTGGCTATTCAAAGCTCGCAAACTTAGCTCCTCAATATGGGCTATGTAAGTGTACATTTGCTTAATTAGTATACATTTGTTAAAAGTATAATGAACCCTCTTTCATGCATGTTTTTTTTTTTAATTTTCCAGACTCCAGCTTTGTTCCACCTTTGATTTATGCCTTCATGGGTAGCTCAAGAGATATAGCGATAGGACCTGTTGCTGTTGTATCACTATTGCTAGGGTCTCTGCTTAGCAATGAAATTGATCCAACTACAAATCCAAATGAATATCGGAGGCTTGCATTTACAGCTACCTTTTTCGCTGGGATTACCCAAGCTACCCTTGGAATCTTAAGGTATACAAGAATTGCCAAGATTAAGAGCTTGTAGTTGTACACTTGTAGTTTTGATTTTCTTCATCTCATTCGATGCAAGAATTTATTGCTTTCTTTTCCCTTTCTGACTTGCCAACGGACAGCTAGCTTTAACTACTACTTTGCTTCCTTTTCAGATTGGGATTTTTAATCGACTTCTTATCTCATGCTGCTGTTGTTGGTTTCATGGGTGGTGCGGCCATTACAATTGCCCTCCAGCAACTTAAAGGTTTTCTGGGCATCAAGAAGTTTACTAAGGAAACTGATATCATTTCTGTGATGAAATCAGTATGGCGTTCGGCTCACCATGGAGTGAGTTATCTTGTCCTTCTAGGCATCCTTCTTAAGAGGTTTTATCTGCATAAACGACTAATAGTACCTTTTTTTCTTCTTTTAAAAAACTTGCAGTGGAACTTGCCGACAATCCTCATTGGAGCAACCTTTTTAACTTTCCTTTTGTTTGCTAAGTACGCTGTAAGAGTTCTAACATTTGTCTATAACTTAAGTTGAAGTGCTTTGATAGCTTTTGTTGATTCCTAAATGATTTTGAAAATCAGGGAAAGAAGAACAAAAAGCTGTTTTGGATACCTGCAATTGCTCCTCTGATCTCTGTCATTCTGTCGACCTTCTTTGTCTACATAACCCATGCCGAAAAAAAGGGAGTCGAGATTGTAAGTGCTTACTTTAGGTGCTTCTTTGGTATCATTAACCTTTTTTCCTGATAATTTTCTGGTATCATTTAATTTGAACTCAATGAAAACATTTTCATTCATTTCTCTAATGACCTTACCAGGTGAGACACATTGAGAAAGGAATCAATCCTCCTTCTGTCAGTGAAATCTATTTCACCGGTGATTATCTCCTGAAAGGGCTAAAGATTGGTATTGTAGCTGGAATGATTGCATTGACGGTAAGCAAGTTGGTTAATCAAAGTTGAAACAGGAGCTTTTATGTTCTTCCACTCAATTGTCGTACTTCTACCTTCTCGTTCATAGGAAGCTGTTGCAATTGGAAGAACATTTGCTTCAATGAAGGACTACCAGTTAGATGGAAATAAAGAAATGGTGGCACTTGGAGCGATGAATGTTGTTGGCTCAATGACATCATGCTATGTGACAACAGGTAGACAAAGATGAATAAAGTACTATTAAAACATATTTAACGAGCCTAAGGAATCAATGTTTGATTAACTGTTATTGTCTTTCATCATATATACTCTGATACATCGTTATCTTATATTTTAGTGTTAATGCAAAGAAATACTACAAGGATTTGAATTCATTTCTCTGGGCATTCTTTAACTACTTGATCAATTCACTTTTGTAGGTTCCTTCTCTCGTTCAGCAGTAAATTACATGGCTGGTTGCCAAACTGCAGTTTCCAACATTATCATGTCTGTTGTCGTGTTCTTGACGTTGTTGTTCATAACCCCACTTTTTGAGTACACTCCAAATGCAATCCTTGCTGCCATCATTATCTCTGCTGTCATTGGATTAATAGACTATGAAGCAGCAATATTGATTTGGAAGATTGACAAATTTGATTTTGTTGCTTGCATGGGAGCATTTTTTGGTGTGGTTTTCGCCTCTGTTGAGATAGGTCTTTTAATTGCGGTAAGTATTGTGCTTAGCAATTTCATAGGAATAGCCACGACAGTTCAATGATTGGATCTCATTGTTGTAATTTTTTGATAGGTCTCCATATCATTTGCTAAAATTCTCCTCCAAGTCACGAGGCCACGAACAGCTATTCTTGGCAAGATCCCTAGGACAAATGTTTATAGGAACATTCAACAATATCCTGAGGCAACACAAGTTCCCGGTGTACTAATTGTGAGAGTTGATTCTGCTATCTACTTTTCAAATTCTAACTACATGAGAGAGAGGTAAGCCATTATTTCTTCGATCTTTAATTGGAGTAGATAGATAAAAGAGTGCGTAATTCATGAGAATGAACTTGTTTTCCAGGATATTGAGATGGCTAATGGATGAGGACGAGCAACTAGAATCCGCTGGCTTTCCTAAAATTAGGTTCTTGATTGTTGACATGTCACGTAAGTTGAAAAAGATTACCTTTTTCTTTGAAAACTTCAAGCAATATGCTACCACACTTGTTGGATTAATGACATTTATATCTCATGTTTTTCCACTAACTCTTTGCAGCTGTGACTGACATAGACACCAGTGGCATCCATGCCTTTGAAGAGTTGCACAGAAGCCTACAGAAGAGAGAAGTTCAAGTAAAGCTTAATAATCATACCCAAACATAATATCTGAACTAAAAATAAAACTGTATAGGTCCCTTGATATCTTAACCTTTGTGTGTTTGTGCGCACATGAACAGCTTGTTCTCTCGAATCCTGGAAGACAAGTGATCGACAAGCTACATGCATCAAATTTCGTGAGCCAAATTGGCGAGGACAAGATCTTTCTCACTGTTGCGGATGCCGTGCTAACATGTTCCTCGAAGTTCCCTGATGTAGTAGTCTAAAGTGGTAAATAGCATACAACCATGGAAACTCACTCACCCCTATTCTTGGACTGGAAGAAAGAAAAATCAGCCAGAGAGAACCATCTTGCATATAGCAATGTGTAGTGAATCAAAAAGGGACGTTGGATCCTAATTATCAGTGATTTATGGGGCCTTGAGAAAGTGATGGCATTCTAATCCAGAAGCAGAAAATGGTTCATATATAAGCCAATTGTGATAATGCTCTTGTTGAGTTGTTAAACTTGTCTGTATGTTAGCTACAGTTGAGATTGTATAGATAGTTCAAAACTTTCTTCTCAATGAGGGCATGCTAAAACCAATGTTGGAATTACCAGGAATGCATGTCATCCCATTATATACCATTCATCAACAATAACCAAGAGGTTAAAGTTTGAAATAATGACTCAATTAACTATGGCGCTCAATCCAAATTTAATTGGAGTCAGTTTTATGAATCGTTTCCGATGTTTCCATTCTATTCTAGTGTTTTTCATTCCAATAGGAAATGATTTGTCTTTTATCACAAATTAAAGTTTCTCTAAAATTAGAGGTTCTCTACATCTAATACATATATTTAGACATACTAGTCATAAAGTACGCGCGTTGCACCTGTAACTCATCTTAATGATTACAATTTTTTTTAAAAAGACATACACTAGTATTAATTTTTTTTGAATATTAAAATAAAAGTTAAAAAGATATATATTCTGAAAGATGCAACCTAATTAGTAACTCAATAAAAGAAGAAATCTTGCTCTTAGTGAATATATTCAAGTTAAGATTTATTCTAATTTTACAATATAAGTATAAAGACTCAAGAATATGATGGAAAACGATATGTATATTGAATGCCAAGCTCAGTTTAAATACAAGTCTTCCTAAGAGTACTCCTTGAATTAGGAGACGTATTCAAATCAAAACACTATCTAAAGCTAACTAACTGAATGATAAGTATGAACTAAAAAGATAACTCTAAATCTATATCTAATCTAAAGATAAGTATGAAAGCTAAGAACTAATCCAAAACAACTAGACAACTGTTGTTCCAATACGCCCCCCTCAAGTTATGCGATGTGTAACTAAGCCTAACTTGAACAAATTTCGGTCAAAAGCTGGTTTGGCAAGTGGCTTGGTGAGTGTATCAGCTAGTTGGTCAGCAGAATGAACATGAACAACTTG
>MU716653.1:0-10293 GCA_026770625.1 Nicotiana glauca | reverse complement strand
CGATCAACCGAACCATCTGCTTTCCTCTTAATCCTGAAAAGCCACTTACATGAAACAACATTTTTAGAGGGATCATTTGGAACTAGTTCCCAAGTATGGTTATTCAGCAAAGCATCAAATTCTGATTTCATAGCTTTTCTCCACTCAGGATGTTTCTCGGCTTGTTTGAAGGTATGTGGTACAAGTGAGGTTTCTAAATGAGCAAGATAGTCAAAAATTTACTTTGGTTTTTGAATGTTATTTTGGGAACGAGTGATAATACGACTAGGATGGGAAGGGCAGCGGGAAATTGAGGGTTCGATTGGTGGTGCCGCTTGGTTGCTGCTAAGTCGAACAGAGACAGTAGGAGGAGGGGCCGTAGATTTGGTTTGGGGTGTTCTGCGTTGATACACTTGAAGTGGGACGGAGATTTGTGAAGGTTTAGATGTAGAAGATGGTAAATTTATAGGTGTGTTAGGGTTTGCTAGTGGACTGACAGTGGTCGAAGGAATCAGAGAAGATGGACAAGGGCAAATAGACTCCTGGGCAAGGGGAATTGTAGAAGAAGAAGGGGAGAGAAGATTACCCGGAGTAGAAGACTTGGAAGAGTCCGAATTTGCTTCTGCCACTGGCACGCCGGAAATGGAGGATGACAGTTGTTGGTCACGTTGGTTTGGAGAGGGAGAAGACGTTTGTGTTTGGGAATCTACTACTGGGGCTGATATTTCAATGTGGGGGGCAGGTCTAAATTATTAGAAACATTAGGGGTGAGAATGGGTGTATTAGAAAGTGCATTAGTTGACCATTCCAGGTGCCTTTTTTTGAAATGTAATATTAGAGAATAAAGTTTTGAAAGGAAAATTATTTTCAACAAAATGCACATCACGGGATAAATAAATTTTTGATGAAATTGGATCAAAGCATTAGTGGCAGTGATGGGATAATGAAAAATCGAGATAAACACATGGGGTGGATTTTGGGTCAAGTTTATTTTTAGAGTATGGTTTAAGCCATGGATAACATAAACACCCAAAAATTCATAGAGAAGCATAATTAGGTGTTGTACCAAATAATTTTTCAAAGGGAGAAATATTATTTAAAAGTATGGTAGGGAGTCGGTTAATGAGATAGACCGCATGGTGACAGGCAAAGGACCAAAATGGTGATGGCAGAGACGTCTCATGTAAGAGTGTTCGTGCAGTTTCAATAATGTGACGATGCCTTCGCTCAGCAAGAGCAACTCTTTGAGGTGTATAGGGTGGAGTGGAAAGGTGTTCGATACCGTGAAGCGAGAGATAAGGGTCAAGACTTTTATACTCTCCTCCACCATCAGTATAAAGCGATAGAATTTTGGTATCGAAGTGTTTTTCTATCAAGGGATGGAATTTTTGAAAAATGTCTTTGACTTCAGATTTATTTTTAAGTGTGTAGAGCCAAGTGTATCTTGTGTATTGATAAACAAAAATACAGTAATATAATTTTTTATCAACAGATAACACAGGAGAGGGTCCCCATAAATCACTGAAAATAATTTGAAGAGGTTTAGAGCTTTCCAGAGTTAATGTGTGAAACGGATGCCGGTGGGCTTTATTAGACAGACAAGAATTACAATAAAGAAACTTGTCTCGCTCAACAAAAGGGAGCGAGAATTTATTCAAGACATATGCAAGAACTCTAGAATGCGGGTGACCCAATCTTTGGTGCCAAGTAGTCAGGAAAGTTGAAGTGGTAGATATGTGAGCTTGTGGATGTGATTTGGGCCACTCATACAGTCCATTTTTGGTCCGGTCTCGTGCCAGCGGTGTTCGCGTTTTCAGATCCTTCACAAGAAAAGAAAAAGGAAAGAATTCAAGAGATGTTAGATTGTCCTGACAAAATTTAGAAACAGAAATAAGATTTCGTTTGATAGCTAGAGCACATAGAGTGTGATTTAGCTTAAAAATATTATTTGATGCATTTAACTGAGTAGAACCAATATGTGAGATAGGACTTTTGTTACCATCACCCATGGAGACATCCTCGTTGCCGTGATAGGGTTAGAGGTTATGAGGTTCTATTGTGACATGGTGTGTGGCACCCGAGTCCACTATCTACGGATCGGCAATGGTGTTGAAGCCTGTGATATAATTAGCTTTGGCCTCAAAATGATTGTGGGACTTGGAGCGGCATACATTTGCAGTGTGACCAATCTTGTTGCATAATTGACAACGAATAACACCCATGGGGTTATTGTTTTGGGGTTGCCACTGGGTGGATGAGTTAGAGCGAGTATTCTGTCGCCATGGTTGGGAGTTGTTGTTGTAGGATTGGCGGCGATTGTTGCGATTGGTGGCAGTGTTGTTCTGTTTGTTATGAGTAGCAACCGCTGCGGTGATAGGACTGAGAGTTTTCTTCGCATCCTCATGTCGGATAAAGAGCTCGTGATCGAGCAATTTTTCATACAATTCCTCATAGGTGATGGTGGTGTCACGTGCTCGTATGGCAGCAGATATCTCACGAAACTCAGGGCCAAGTCCACTAAGAATCTTGACAATAAGTTCAGAGTTAGTGACCGGAGCACCTGCAGTGGCAAGTTCATCAGAGAGGGACCGAATACGCTGAAGGTACTCAGTAATAGGAATGGTGTCTTTTGTGATTCGTCCAAGTTGGTCACGAAGGCTGAAGATCCGAGTTTGGGACTTGTTTGCATAAGCAGTGTGCAAGGAGTCCCAAGCATGTTTGGATGTGTTGGCAGCAGCAACTGTGGAAGCAATGGTAGGGTCAACAGACGCCATAAGAGCGTTCTGGATGAGTTGATCCTGACGGAACCAAAGCGTATAAGCGGGATTAGGAGTGGTATTGGTGCCAAAAGTAGTTGTCGGGGTGGGAATTAGGGTAGACCCATCAAGGTGACCATAGAGATCATGGCCGTGCATAAGCATGGAGAACTGAGCTTTCCAAGTGGCAAAATTGTGACTGCCACTAAGTTTGATAGGAAGTTGGGAAGCAGGATTGAATTGGATAATGGTTGTGGTGCCGGTAGTGTTGTCGGCATTGACAATTCTGGTAGTGTTTCCATCTTTCGTCATTGGGAAAAAGAGAAAAAAAATATTGGATCGTGCTCGTTAGAGTTGTATAGGCTCTGATACCCTATAAAGACTCAAGAATATGATGGAAAACTATATGTATATTGAATGCCAAGCTCAGTTTAAATACAAGTCTTCCTAAGAGTACTCCTTGAATTAGGAGACGTATTCAAATCAAAACACTATCTAAAGCTAACTAACTGAATGATAAGTATGAACTAAAAAGATAACTCTAAATCTATATCTAATCTAAAGATAAGTATGAAAGCTAAGAACTAATCCAAAACAACTAGACAACTGTTGTTCCAATACGCCCCCCTCAAGTTATGCGATGTGTAACTAAGCCTAACTTGAACAAATTTCGGTCAAAAGCTGGTTTGGCAAGTGGCTTGGTGAGTGTATCAGCTAGTTGGTCAGCAGAATGAACATGAACAACTTGAACCCCCTTTTGTTGAACTTGGTTGCGCACAAAGTGAAAGTCCACCTCAACATGCTTCATGCGACTATGAAGGCCTGGATTCTCGCTGAGGTAAGTGACACCAATGTTGTCACAGTAGATTGTGGGAGTATCCTTGATAGGAAGCTTCAGCTCAAGCAATAGATTTTTCACCCATAACAATTCAGCAAGAGCATTGGCAACAGCTCTATATTCAGCTTCAGTTGATGAGCGAGCAACAGTTTTCTGCTTTTTTGAAGACCAACTTATGGGGTTGCGATCAAGAAACAAAATATAGCCAGATGTGGAGGATCTGTCAGTGAGATCTCCAGCCCAGTCGGCATCAGAATACATGTGCAGATTAAAGTCACACTTTGGGGATACACGAAGGCCAAACTGTAGTGTACCACGAAGATACCTGAGAACACGTTTCACAGCTTTCCAATGTAGGTCTGATGGTGATTGCATAAATTGGGACAGTTTATTGACCGCATAGGAAATGTCTGGCCTTGTAAAGGACAGGTATTGAAGTTTGCCTAGGACTCGGCGATAGCGAGTTGCATCTGTAGGGTCAACCCCATCATTGACTTTGAGTAAGTCGGAGTTACTCATTGGTGTTTTTGCACTTTTACAATCAGACATCAATTCTCCACTGAGAATTTCATTGATATAATTTGCTTGAGATAGAAGGATGTCATCTGAACTGCGAATCACCTCAACACCAAGGAAGTAATGAAGGTTGCCCAAATCTTTAATTGAGAAGCGAGAAGCAAGGGAAGCTATTACCTCATTCACAGTGATAAGATTGCTGCCGGTGACGATGATGTCGTCAACATATACCAGGATGAATATGAAGCCAGTGTTGCTGATCCTAACGAATAGAGAGTGGTCCGACTCAGTCTTGATAAATCCCATGTACAAAAGATGTCCTTTGAGTGCATTGTACCAAGCCCGAGGTGCTTGCTTCAGGCCATAAATTGCCTTGCGTAACTTACATATATGAGTCGGATTGTCGGCACAAGTAAACCCCGGAGGTTGCATCATGTAAACCTCCTCTTCAAGATCACCTTGAAGGAATGCATTGTTGACGTCAAGCTGGCGAAGGGGCCAGTGAAATCGGAGAGCAGCAGCAAGAATAATTCTGACAGTGGTGGGTTTGACTACCGGACTAAAAGTCGAGTGAAAATCAACACCCGGCCTCTGAGTAAATCCCTTTGCAACTAGTCTCGCTTTGTAGCGATCAACCGAACCATCTGCTTTCCTCTTAATCCTGAAAAGCCACTTACATGAAACAACATTTTTAGAGGGATCATTTGGAACTAGTTCCCAAGTATGGTTATTCAGCAAAGCATCAAATTCTGATTTCATAGCTTTTCTCCACTCAGGATGTTTCTCGGCTTGTTTGAAGGTATGTGGTACAAGTGAGGTTTCTAAATGAGCAAGATAGTCAAAAATTTGCTTTGGTTTTTGAATGTTATTTTGGGAACGGGTGATAATACGATTAGGAGGGGAAGGGCAGCGGGAAATTGAGGGTTCGACTGGTGGTGCCGCTTGGTTGCTGCTAAGTCGAACAGAGACAGTAGGAGGAGGGGCCATAGATTTGGTTTGGGGTGTTCTGCGTTGATAAACTTGAAGTGGGACAGAGATTTGTGAAGGTTTAGATGTAGAAGATGGTAAATTTATAGGTATGTTAGGGTTTGCTAGTGGACTGACAGTGGTCGAAGGAATCGGAGAAGATGGACAAGGGCAAATAGACTCCTGGGCAAGGGGAATTGTAGAAGAAGAAGGGGAGAGAAGATTACCTGGAGTAGAAGACTCGGAAGAGTCCGAATTTGCTTCTGCCACTGGCACGCCGGAAATGGAGGATGATAGTTGTTGGTCACGTTTGTTTGGAGAGGGAGAAGACGTTTGTGTTTGGAAATCTGCTACTGGGGCTGATATTTCAATGTGGGGGGGGCAAGTCTAAATTATTAGAAACATTAGGGGTGAGAATGGGTGTATTAGAAAGTGCATTAGTTGACCATTCCAGGTGCCTTTTTTGAAATGTAATATTAGAGAACAAAGTTTTGAAAGGAAAATTATTTTCAACAAAATGCACATCACGGGATAAATAAATTTTTGATGAAATTGGATCAAAGCATTGGTGGCAGTGATGGGATAATGAAAAACCGAGATAAACACATGGGGTGGATTTTGGGTCAAGTTTATTTTTAGAGTATGGTTTAAGCCATGGATAACATAAACACCCAAAAATTCGTAGAGAAGCATAATTAGGTGTTGTACCAAATAATTTTTCAAAGGGAGAAATATTATTTGAAAGTGTGGTAGGGAGTCGGTTAATGAGATAGACCGCATGGTGACAGGCAAATGACCAAAATGGTGATGGCAGAGACGCCTCATGTAAGAGTGTTCGTGCAGTTTCAATAATGTGACGATGCCTTCGCTCAGCAAGAGCAACTCTTTGAGGTGTATAGGGTGGAGTGGAAAGGTGTTCGATACCGTGAAGCGAGAGATAAGGGTCAAGACTTTTATACTCTCCTCCACCATCAGTATAAAGCGATAGAATTTTGGTATCGAAGTGTTTTTCTATCAAGGGATGGAATTTTTGAAAAATGTCTTTGACTTCAGATTTATTTTTAAGTGTGTAGAGCCAAGTGTATCTTGTGTATTGATCAACAAAAATACAGTAATATAATTTTTTATCAACAGATAACACAGGAGAGGGTCCCCATAAATCACTGAAAATAATTTGAAGAGGTTTAGAGCTTTCCAGAGTTAATGTGTGAAACGGATGCCGGTGGGCTTTATTAGACAGACAAGAATTACAATAAAGAAACTTGTCTCGCTCAACAAAAGGGAGCGAGAATTTATTCAAGACATATGCAAGAACTCTAGAATGCGGGTGACCCAATCTTTGGTGCCAAGTAGTCAGGGAAGTTGAAGTGGTAGATATGTGAGCTTGTGGATGTGATTTGGGCCACTCATACAGTCCATTTTTGGTCCGGCCTCGTGCCAGCGGTGTTCGCGTTTTCAGATCCTTCACAAGAAAAGAGAAAGGAAAGAATTCAAGAGATGTTAGATTGTCCTGACAAAATTTAGAAACAGAAATAAGATTTCGTTTGATAGCTGGAGCACATAGAGTGTGATTTAGCTTAAAAACATTATTTGATGTATGTAACTGAGTAGAACCAATATGTGAGATAGGAATTTTGTTACCATCACCCATGGAGACATCCTCGTTGCCGTGATAGGGTTGGAGGTTATGAGGTTCGGTTGTGACATGGTGTGTGGCACCCGAGTCCACTATCCACGGATCGGCAGTGGTGTTGAAGCCTGTGATATAATTAGCTTTGGCCTCAAAATGATTGTGGGACTTGGAGCGGCATACATTTGCAGTGTGACCAATCTTGTTGCATAATTGACAACGAATAACACCCATGGGGTTATTGTTTTGGGGTTGCCACTGGGTGGATGAGTTGGAGCGAGTATTCTGTCGCCATGGTTGGGAGTTGTTGTTGTAGGATTGGCGGCGATTGTTGCGATTGGTGGCAGTGTTGTTCTGTTTGTTATGAGTAGCAACCGCTGCGGTGATAGGACTGAGAGTTTTCTTCGCATCCTCATGTCGGATAAAGAGCTCGTGATCGAGCAATTTTTCATACAATTCCTCATAGGTGATGGTGGTGTCACGTGCTCGTATGGCAGCAGATATCTCACGAAACTCAGGGCCAAGTCCACTAAGAATCTTGACAATAAGTTCAGAGTTAGTGACCGGAGCACCTGCAGTGGCAAGTTCATCAGAGAGGGACCGAATACGCTGAAGGTACTCAGTAATAGGAATGGTGTCTTTTGTGATTCGTGCAAGTTGGTCACGAAGGCTGAAGATCCGAGTTTGGGACTTGTTTGCATAAGCAGTGTGCAAGGAGTCCCAAGCATGTTTGGATGTGTTGGCAGCAGCAACTGTGGAAGCAATGGTAGGGTCAACAGACGCCATAAGAGCGTTCTGGATGAGTTGATCCTGACGGAACCAAAGCGTATAAGCGGGATTAGGAGTGGTATTGGTGCCAAAAGTAGTTGTCGGGGTGGGAATTAGGGTAGACCCATCAAGGTGACCATAGAGATCATGGCCGTGCATAAGCATGGAGAACTGAGCTTTCCAAGTGGCAAAATTGTGACTGCCACTAAGTTTGATAGGAAGTTGGGAAGCAGGATTGAATTGGATAATGGTTGTGGTGCCGGTAGTGTTGTCGGCATTGACAATTCTGGTAGTGTTTCCATCTTTCGTCATTGGGAAAAAGAGAAAAAAAATATTGGATCGTGCTCGTTAGAGTTGTATAGGCTCTGATACCATATAAAGACTCAAGAATATGATGGAAAACTATATGTATATTGAATGCCAAGCTCAGTTTAAATACAAGTCTTCCTAAGAGTACTCCTTGAATTAGGAGACGTATTCAAATCAAAACACTATCTAAAGCTAACTAACTGAATGATAAGTATGAACTAAAAAGATAACTCTAAATCTATATCTAATCTAAAGATAAGTATGAAAGCTAAGAACAAATCCAAAACAACTAGACAACTGTTGTTCCAATAATAATTATTATGCTTTCTTTTCCATATTAGCCAAAAAAAACTCTTGAAAATTTAAAGATTTTTCTGAATTTTTCCTTAGGGAGTTGTATATTCTTGAGTTTACTGTAGAAGATACAAATATGAACCAATTGGCAGAAGACATAATTTTTTTCCTCATGAGCAAAATGCAAAATTTTCGAGGAAATTGAGTTAAACATGAAGAATTCATACCTCAACGGTTTAATGTTGTGATCAGCAAAATTTTCATAATTAAATTCAATTTGATATATTATGATATATGTGCAAACAAATCAAGAGCGGCGGTGACAAATAATCTTTATTATCTTGTGTTCTCCCCAATTTTCAAAATAACTTTGCCACATCCTACAAGAGGAGGAAAAAAGCAAACTCCAAATTAGTGACTTGGAAATTTTGTCTCACCATCTTTCTTTAGGGGCCATCTGAAATTCAATAGCAAACATACATGATGGTAACTAAAAAAATGAACCAATATCAATTTAAGAAAAAAAAAATATCAAACAAAGAACAGAAAATTAAATTACACAAAACACGTTGCGAACAAAACAAGAAAATACTTTAAGCAATAAATTGACATTAACGATAAATAAGTTTCACGTAAGCGAAAAGAAGACCGTAGATGCCAATATTTTTTGTAGTACCATATTTGAGGTCCACCACCTGTTTATATATTTAAGATGAAGACTCTAGAATCACTTGAATGCTATTATTTCAATATCTTCTTGGTATTCTTTTGAATCTTGGCATTAAAAAATTAGTGCTCAGTTAAAATTCTTTTCTGTTTTCAGTACATTTCTTACCAATATACCCTACCTATTTTTGTTAAATTACTGGACAAAAAAGTGAAAGGCACTAAGTAGCAAAAAATTAGAATTAATAGTTGGTATGTGAGGTATTAATTAAAGGTATAACCGAAGACTAACCCAAGTGATATTTTACTTAGTTAATGAATCGAAGCTAAATAGGTCTTGATGCAATAAATGGCAAGTAAATAAGTACAATATAAACTTAAATTTAAATATTAAATATTAGGGCTTCTTACACAATTTAAATAAGGAAATATCAAATAAGCAAAATTTTAGTTGATTTTAAAGTTATAAAAAATAAAAAGTAATATAATGACTATTTTGTCGAGTATGTACTTTAGTTTTAAAGAATAAAAAAGGCGAACGACCTAACAATGCTAAAAGAGCTCTCGACAAATATGGACCTAATGTAAATAGCAACTAAACGTATAAGATGTGCTATCGTCTACAAGAAAGAACATATTGTTACCATTGCGCTTATTCTTACAAAGTTACAAATATCGGACCTAACATTAATAGCAAACTACACGTATATTCAATATGTGCTATCGTCTGCCAGAACCTTATTTTCTTACCATTGTGTTTTTTTTAAAGTAAATCCATGTAAAATAACTTATTCCTTATGAGTTTAGGTTTAACTCATGTCTTATTTATTTTCATTAAGATATATTGTAATACCTACGAATTGATGTGTATGGAGTATTCGTAGTACATGTAAAATCATCTTATATAGACAACTTTATCTCATTTTAAACTATATATGTGCTACTTAAGCTCTTCATCGGATGTGATCATTAGTAATCTCATCCAATCGTTTATGATAGCACACAAATTTTAACATACGTATTTATTATTTTTATGAGATTCACCTTGTGAATATGTTGAACCTTGGAGGCACAAGACTTGCTCTTATAAGACATTTGAGGTCTTACAAATTTCATACAAGCAAAAAGTAGGGGAAAGGAAGAGCTTTGAGGAATTTTTATAGTCATAGTATTTTAACGTTTGTAGGTATTTGACCAAAAAGTGTGAAACCTTTTGTTAAATTAATTAAACAAAAAAATAATGGATAAATCTGTATTGAGAAAAAACTGAATTTATATTAAAGATGACGTAACATGACACGTGGATTGGTCAAAAGGTCAACAAGTANGAATTCTTAAGGATTCAAAAGACAAGAATCTGGTGACGAAAGATACGGGAAGAGGAAGTTAAACAGGCACGAGAAGCAGTTTAGACACGAGTCCGTACCCATTCGAGTCGTTTAGAGCCAACGGTTCGAAAGATATTGAAGACATGGATATGAAGTCAAAAAGGAGTACAGATTCAGTATTAAGTACCTGATACGTTGGAAAATTGGTATTTAATAGGAATGATTGTGTAACGGCTTATTTAA